>VDFB02364926.1:47865-84920 GCA_007258455.2 Sequoia sempervirens
ACAAAGTTGCAAATAAAAAAGATTGGGGCATGCAAGGTGGTCCACAAATTTGGTGCAAATGCCTATGAGATAGAACACCCTCCTGGAGTTTCTATCTCTCCAATCTTTAATTTTTCTTACCTTTATCCTTTCAAAGGATTTGTGGTTATAGGTGATGATGCAAGTACACCAAGAGTTCAAGATGAAGATTAGGTCAAGGACCTACCACCAAGTCATCCTTTGAAGCTTGAGAGCATTTTTGACACAAAGGAAGTGAAGAGAACAAGGCATAAAGTGTACAATGAATATCTAGTCAAATGAAAAGGCCTCCCTCATGAAGATGCAACATGGATGACAGAGTAGGACATTAAAATACATGGCACAATAGTCCAAGAACTAATCTCAAGTGGATCTTGAGATTCTTTTCTCCCCGGGTGTATGGTGCAGGGGCACCTAGTCAACTTTTGTAAATATGGTCACATGTTATATTTTTGGGTGTTTTGAGTCTTGTTTGGTGTAATAAGGTCTATTTAGACCATTTTCAATGTAATAAGTCTCATGGGGTCAGTTTGAGTACATTTTGTCATTTTTCTGTAATTTGTCGCAAAAGTTGCTTTGCAACTTTGTAATTTTGTCATATTTGGAAGTTGAATAGTCATTTGGTTCAAAAGGTGGTTATGAACCATTTTGTTTGAGTTGAACAAGTTTAAATATGCCTCACAAACTTTGAGGCAAGGTTCTGAAGTGTTTTTGAAGTGCAAACAATAAGAAGTGCTCTATTTTTCTACAATTTTGCTGCTACAACATTTTGTACGGTTCCATACTGAAAGATTATGATCTAAAGTGCATTGTATCTGATGAAGGCATGAACTAGATTTTCTTTTGGTATTTATTTTAGTTGATTTCATAAATTTTTGGAGGTTTTTAGAGCCCAAATACTGAGAATGGTTTGAAAACCCTAGGTTAAGAGGGTTTGGTAGAAATAATGGCATATTAGACCATTCCACTGGTGAAATTCTCTGAAAATTAGTGGAATGGCTTTAGTTAGCATTTTTTTTCAGTTTGGTAGTGATTGTAGGTGCAGGGAATGGGTTAGGGCCCTGTTTGTGCAAGCCCTAGCCTAATATCTCAATGTACATTAGGCTAAAATTGAAAGGTAGGAGTAGGGTTTTATTGATAGGTGAGTTTGTGGATGTGTCAGTTGATAAAACTAGTTGTTTTAGACCCCATGTGGTCTATTTAGAGCCTTGGAGTGAAGATTGGTGATTGGGAGAAGGTTTATCACATATTTGTTGTGGAAAAGAGGCCTCATTGGGCTTAAGGGCAACATAGCAGTCCATTTTTGAGGGAGATATTCTGAAACAAGTCTATGCACAATTTGGATATGTTAAAGAAGGGAATAAAGGGTATTTTTGAATGGTAACCAATTCATGGGTTTGAGGCCTTCTCTAAAAGATATGTTCAATTTTCATTGTTTGATGTGCTATAAGCAAGATTGAAGGAATGGTAAGGAAACACTAAGTTAGGATTTGCAAAGTGGAAAGATTGTTCAAGACTAATTGAATTGTGTTTGACTAGACAACCTCCACCCCTGATCTACATCAAATTTCAATTTCTTCAAAGTTTGATTTATTCTTAAGGTTTAAGGAAGGTTTGAGTAGGGTAGGAGCCTCTATGCTACAACTTTCCTCTATTGAAAACCTTTTGGATTCTTGATTGTGCATTAACTTTTTTAAACTACTTAAAATCATCCTAGCTCCTTTTAATAAAAAATCATCTTCTCTAGTGTTTTCTCCCTTTTCTTTCTACTATTTTCCCCTCTTTTGATGACAACACCCACATTGGCACACTCAATAGCACCCCCAATGGTGTTCTCTAACCTCGAATTTGTTGTTAATTTCATTCTTCTTCTATGTCTTTCTTCTCTTTTTGACACTTGTCTATGTCTCTTCTCCTTTCCATTAGGGCTAGCCATTTACTCTTTCCTTTGTATATCAATTTTCTCCTCAATCTCTCGTGAATTCATTTTATCTATTTTTTACTGTGGGTGTATAATATTTGGGATTACATTACTCCTATATTGTGTCCCATGATAGTTATTTGCTAATTCTTATCAATAGTCACATCTTTTCATAGGTCTCTCCAAACCTTTTCCCCCTTTTTGTTTCCCATCCCCTTGGTGCCTAATCCGCTCTCACAGGGTAAACGTCAAGAAGATGGAATTTTGATTAGTTATATCTATTTTGTCCTCTTTTTCTTTTGTCTTGGTTCGATAAAAGGACCATAATTTGAAAAAATCCTCAACTCAACCTAACTAGGGCCCAAACAATGGAACCAATGTTAGCAAGAAATTTGAGGGATATAGATCAGAGTTCTATACCCAAAGGATCTTTGCTAGTTGTAGTCTTTAACCCTGGATTTGGTCCTATTGAGGTAACACAAAAAAGTATTATGGATCCAAGATTAGTTTTAAATAATAATAAAATAACATACACGCAAGATAGATCATAATTTAGAGTTCTTTCTATTCATTATATAATCATTCATTACATTATTTATATCTCCATTATAGTCGATGCTCTATATATTCCTTATTTTATCACTCTATTCTCATATATTTCTCTAGACTACTTGTGAATAGATCTTTCTATCTACTTATATTTACAATGGGGGATGTGGCCCTTAGATAATATTCCTAGAGTACATTCTATCTTCGTAAGCTCATGTTCTGGAATATTCTTTCTAGTTAGATATCATGTATCTTTGGACCGATGTCTATAAACTTTTTTCTGGCTAACAGGGATAAATTTGTGAAACTTTGCATGAATTGGATATGAGAGAACATCATTGATATCAGTATGGGTTGCAATGGTTGAGGCCCTTATGAGGTATATTTCATTGGAAGGAAGGTATAGTGTATGTATGGTTACTATTTTTCTTGCTCAATAATTCTAGACACAAAGTGTTAGTCTCTTTTCCCTTCTTCCTTTTGGTTTCTTTGAGAATTTTGATAAAGGAAAGTAAGATGGTGAGTATGTGCAATGAAATGAGGGACCAAAAATGGGTCTTTAGTGGCAACCATTTTTTTTGAAATTAGGAAAAATAGACCTTGGATAAGAAATTGAAGATAGTTATGCTCAAAATTTGAAGATGTAATAAGAACAAGAATCACAATACTCTAAATGTACTTTCAAAGCAACTATTTTTTTTAAAAGGTTGGATATTAAGGGGTTCAAATAAGGGGGACACACAAAGTGCTCCTACTTTTATAAGAAAAAAACATAGTGTCTAGTCTGGCACCCCTAAAATATTTAAAAGAAATAGTATTTCAAAAATCACTTTGGTGATAAATTAGCTAACACAATTTAGTTTATGCTTAATTTTTTTGCTATTTTTTTAATTTATATATGATGTTTTTTCTAATTTTTGAAGTGGACACATCGTAAAAAATAAAAAAAATTCATATTTCCCCTTAATTTTTAGGGAATCTAATCAAAAGGAATTCAAAAAGCCACGATGTGTAAAAATAAATTCCTGAATCTATAAGAGCTATGAGAATTTGTTTCAAATTCCAATGAATGGAGTAAAAATGGAAATAAAAATATCATACTTAAGTTTTTGACAAAAAATGGAGACACTAGTAAAAGAAATTAAAAATCAAAACCTTAACATAATTGAAATGTAGCAAAAATTTCATGGTTAGAAAGCTAAGAGAGAACTCAATGCTACTATGTCATTTTCTCAACTTGGCATTGAAAGACATGCAAACCTTATGAAGAGCACACTTAATATTAAGTCTTTTCTTAGAATTTGTAAAAAACACAATTGTGGACATTGACATGTAAGTCCAATCCTTTGGGTTGGATGCCCAAGGAAAATTCAACCCTAAGGGTTGGAAATACCCAAAGTAGATAATAATGTGAGTGTATTATAGCTCACAAGTGTGTTATACACCAATATGCTATAACATGCTCATGTTTTCAAGAAGCAAAAATATCTCTTTTTCTCTTCCAATCTCTCTATACCTCCTTGTATAGCTCACACTCTCCCTCTTCCTCACACTATATACTTGAAATAAACATTTAAGTATAAGTGAATTTTATATATTTACTTCCTTATACTTTAAGATATATTTCAATTATATAGTTTCAAGATATTTGAGAATGGTTTTTGATCTCTAGGAGTTATAATGTAAATTCTAGGTTTTGGAGGATCTTATAATTTCTTAGGCTTAGTCAAGTTTCAAAAATCAACACGCTTTTATCATCTTGTAGTTGTCTAATGGTAGTTGTAACTAATCAGCATCATCACCAAGCCTCTCTTCATATATTTCTCTATATCTTTGATGTGGGAGCATCTAGTGGTGTAGATGCAATATTGCATAACCCAAAAAAATATCTTTTGTTTATTTTATTTTATGGTTTTGAGTCCCATGAGGACACTTAAGGGGTGTAAGATGGTCAGAAGCCTAAAAAGGTCAAAAACAAGCATTTACTATTTTTATTATGTTAGGCTAGACATGAATGTATGGACCTAAAAATTTATCTCAAGGAGCAGAATTGGAAAACATATCCAATGGAAGAAGAATCATCTCAATATATCTTGTACCATTTGGGAGATATTAAATTTTTTGTCACAAGAAATTTCTCCAATAGAGCTTCAAACTCAAATTTGAAACCCTTAGAAGCCTTAGAAAATCTTGTAAATGGACAAAATGATCTTCAAACATTTTGGGCATTCTAGATGTCTTTGAGATATTTCCAACAATATATTATAATAACAAATCAAACAACTAAGTTAAAATTTATGGCTTTGGGAAGTTATTCCACCAAAAAGTGAATTTCAATAAAAAAATCTTCTTGGGTGGGAAATTGAATGGCTAGACTTTTAGCACCAAAAAAAGGGGGAGTTACACTTTTCAGATCATTCTAAGGTGGTTATTGGTGTCAAATAAAGGTTTGAAATAAGCTTACAAGAGGTGGCTCCATTAGTGCAAATTGTGGCTCTATATAATAGATTTTTCTTACAAAGTTGATTTTACTTGTAGTGAATCAAGCCTGGATGTGGTTGTAACATTATCAGTTTTGAATTTGTAATTTATTTTTTGTAATTAAGCGAAAGTGGGTTGTTTTATGCCCTACATTTTTTATGTTGATATTTATTATTGTGTTCTATTTGGGTGTTAGGTGGAGTAGCCTCTCATCAATCTCTCCCTCTCCTCTCTCTATCTATCTAGATATCTCTCTATATCTTTCTCTCTCCCCTCTCCCTCTTCCCTCTCCCTCTCCCTCTCCCCTCCTCCCTCTCTCTACCTTTATATAGCTCACACTCTCCCTCTTCCTTAGAGTAAAAACATGAAAAAAATATTTAAGTATAAGTGATGTTTATGTTGCACAAGCAGCTATCGTTGCACCAAAAGATTGACATGTTAATGCCTAATACAACTCCCAAATTTATAGAAGATCCAAGATCTATAGGAGGTGGTTAAACCATGTCATGAACCCAAGTGTCATGTTGCACAACACAAGGAGACCAAGGTTGAAACTGTTGCAACAATCCCCCCAATTCAAGCAAGGGGTTCAAACATGTGACCTTGGCTTTGATACCAATTGTTGCATAGGTAGTTGTCGTTGCAAAAAAAGATGGACTTATTAATCCCTGATACAACTACCAGATTTATACAAGAGATCCATAGGAGGCAGTTAAGCAATGTCATGAACCCAAGCGTCATGCTGCATAACACAAGGAGACCAAGGGTGAAACTCTTACAATAGTTTACATATGGAAAGTTACTTACATATACATTAAGCTATATTGAACATGTATATAGTTTCAAGATGCTTGAGAGTGGTTTTGGATATCTAGGAGTTATAATGCATATTCTAGGTTTTGGATGATCTTATAGTTTCTCAAACTTAGTCAAATTTTAGTAATTGATAGGCTCCTATAATATTGCAGTTATATAAGGATAGTTGTAACTATTTTAAAATATCATCAATCATCTCCTTAGATATCTATCCCTCTCCCTTATCCCTCTCTCTCCCCTCTTCCTCTCTCTCTACCTTCCTCCCTCCCCCTCTCTCTATCTCCCTTCCTCCCTCCCTCCTTCCCACTCTAATTGTCTATATCTCACCTCTCAGATCAGTCGAAATCAATCAAAGTCAGATCGATAAATCGAAATCAATCCAGCGGTCGTCGAAAAATCAGGATCGGATCAAAGGGAAGGTGAGAGTGGGGAGAGGGAGATATATAAAAGAGATATCTGAGGGATAGGGAGATAGATAGGTTAGATAGAGAGAAATAGAGAGGGAAGGAGAGAGAGAGGAGAGGGAGAGATATAGATAAATTTGACTAACCTTAGACAATTGCAAGGTAACGAGAGCCTACTCATTACTGAAATTCAAATGACTAATTCTTAAAAATTATAAGATCTTATAAAACCTAGAATATGCATTTTAACTCCTAGAGATCCAAAATCATTCTCAAACATCTTGAAACTATATACCTGAAATATAACTTAAATTATAAAGAAGTAAATTTCCATATATAAATAGATCACGTTTACTTAAATGTTTATTTCACTTATATAGTCTAAGGAAGAGGGAGAGTGTTAGCTATATTTAAAGAGGTAGAGAGAAATGAGATAGAAAGAGAGAGAGAGAGAGAGAGAGGCACTATTGCTTCTTGGAAATGCAAGCATGTTATAGTGCACTCATGTTATAATGCACTCACATTATAATGTGCTCATGTTATAATAGGAGCATGTTTTGGATTAATAGTGATCGAACCTATGCTCAGTCACTACCAAGACATAATGCAATGGTGTTATAATGCGGACACATTATAATGTGCTCACGTTATACATCTTATATGGATTTTTGGTCCCTCATCTTTTTGCACTTACCTAGGCTCCCAACATGATTCCCATTCACCATGGTCGTATGCCCTTGATTGTGAATTACATGAAAGTTGGGTGATCCCACAAAACTGGTTTACAATTCTGTTGAGGAAGTAAAACTGCAAAAAAATGCCCCCATGATAATTTCTTAGGTTTTGGGGGGTCCGAACGAACCCAAAAAGGGTTTGCTCAAACCCCCCTTCGAGCGAACCCTATTAAATGTTGGGTCCCACATATTTCTCATTTCCCGAGAAAAAAAAGGGAAACTTTGTAGAAATAGGGGTTCAAGTGAACCTCCAAGGGGAGTTCGCTCGAACTTGGGTTCATTTGAACCCCCCTTCTCGTCCTTTGGCACCAAAAATCTCCAATTTTTTTCCCTTCAAAGCTTGATTTGAGGATGAAAATGGAGGATACTTCATAGACCCAACTAGATGATGGTAGTCCTCATAATGAACTATCCAACAAATATAGTCTTAATATGTTTTAGTTTTATTATGTATTTGTTTCTTTTAGTTTTATTAAACATAGGTTTTTCTGTCTTAAAATCAAGCCTCATTCCACATGTGGAAAATAGCAAATTATCAAAATAAAAGTCCCAAAATATGTGCAAGCTTGGGATATTGATGTCTTTGATCTTGCTGAATTGATGCATAAAAAAGTGTTGTATACGGCCCACCTAATTCCGAATTGTATCAGAATGATTCTAAACTGATTAAGGAAAAATATTCACAAATACTATGGAAACGAAAGTCGAAAGGTATGGATATCATAGTTAGAAATCTAATTTGAAAAAAAAATAGAATTTTATCCTTCATAGAAAAAAAAGTTATGTTGTATACGCTTATAAGCATCACTCCTAAAATGGTAATGTTTAATAAAACTAGTTTTTAAAGGAGATGGAAAAAGAAGTGCAATCTAATTCCAATAAATTTGAAAAAAAAAAAGAATTTGCAAACAAAATGTTACAAATCACTAGTTTGCATCATCTTCAAATTCCTCACAGTTTAGCCACTATAGGTGCTTGAAAGTGAAGATTTAGTTCAAAAAAATCAATTCAGTGTCCAATTTGGCCAAAAATTGTAAACCAGTATTGTGGGATCACCCAAGCCCAAACTCCAAGCCAAGAAAACCTTGGTGGTAAAGCTTCCTTCAAGAAGGTGAATAAATATAGGGTTGTGGAGTATATTGATACCTCTTCCCAAGATTCTTTGAGTCCTATACACAATTCTCATGACGATGATAGGGAAGGAGTGGAGCTTGTTGATGTTTCAAGTGATTATGATCATGTAACTCTATATTCTTCCTTAAACCTAAATTTTATGGCCTCTAAGGAGAAAGTGACCCTAAAGAGGAAGAGTAAGTCTAAGGAGGATATCCCTAAGACTTCCTTGGATAAAAAGAGGAAGGGGAAGAAAATTGTTTGGTTTGAGAATTCTGAGACTAAAAAATAAAGTCCTTTTGATGAGGTTTTGTAAAAAGAGATTGAGGATGAGATGGAAGATGACAATGTTGTTGAGAAAAGAGATCTCAATAAAGGAAAATTTATAGTTGTGGAACCTACAAGTGGGGTCAATTTCTTAGTGATTTAAAACCCTACCTTGGATATCCCTAGGTACTTTCCTATCCTTATTGCCAATGCCTCTTCTAGAGAGAAGATCTATGAAGTTCTAGACACTATCAAAGATGTGGTGTCTTCACAACATGACAAAATGATTTTATGTGGAGATAAACAAAATTAACATTAGTTTGAAAGTTTTGTAGAAGAAAATGAGGGCTCAAACTTAGCTTTAAGGGGAGGAGGATAGGAATATTCTACAAGGTTGGGAGGTTATCCCCAAGGTAGATAAGATAAAAAAAGACTATATAATATTAACAATGAATTCAAAGTTAAGTTGATTGCTATGGAGAAATGGAAACAGGATACTAATGATAGGGTCACTTTGATGAAGAATGAATTGATGATCATAAAGGAAAACTTGGAACATGTAGGGTGGATCGACAAATGGATGATATAGAATGGTGCAATCAATATTAAAATTCCCATTGATTAGCTTAAGGAGATCCATGAGAGTCATATGTTTTAGGAGATCCACAAAGCTAACTTGGGAGAAAAAAAGAGTGGACTTGTTGGTTAGTACTAGAACTAGAGTTCGTAAAAAGAAATCCATTGAAGAAGAAAATAAAGATTTGTTAAACTACATAATATTTTTTCCTAGCAAGAGTTGGAGGCAGCTAAAATATTGATTCATTTATAATTGTAGCTCTATTTTACTTTCTTCTACTTTGTGTTCTATTCCCTCGATTCTTTGGGTCTATTTGTGTTTGGGTTCATTGGAATTAAAGGTTTTTCATATGCTTTTTCCTTCCATAACCCTAGTTCAATTCCCATGCAATTAAATTTGAAAACCTAGCTCCAAATAATCTATAAGAATCACTTAATTTCACAAAATAGATTATCATTGTCAATTTTACATATTATGTAAACATTTTTTTTATGAATATTTTTTATTTAACTTTATTGATAAAATGATATTACAAATTTCAATCTAACTGAGCCATAGCTGTGCCATAAAAGAACATTAAAAGAACCAAATCCAACAAAATCTAAACTTCTACATTACCTATTAAACAATATACGTCGCAAAATCTATTAAGCATGCACACATGCATGAACTCAATACAAATTCTTTCACAAAAACTAATCCCTTTGTCACCCTGGTTGTATTATTATACTATAAGAGGTTCCGTGTAATGCTTTGAACGTCCTTGTTTAAATGCTGTGTTAAATCGAATTTAGATATGTATGTCTGCCAAAACAATATAGGTAAGAAAGAGGCAGAACAGGTTAACAGAGATAATGTTATTGAATTCAGTGTAGAAAACATGGCGTATAACCTTATAAGCAGATCTCCTTGAGAACTGGAGCACGTGAAGCAATAATTATTCAACAGTGACTTATTGTGAGTGAAGATCTGGATAGCTTTACTGAACTGCACATCCGTATATTTGTCTCTGAACAACAAGGAATAGGCACTGAAGGACTCTTGTCGTTTTCTCATCGAGACTGGTGATAGGTGTTACAGGCCTGGAATTTGACATGAACATATTGCTGTCAAACTTTCATGAAGTTAAAATTGTTTGACTGTCTTTCAATTTCGTGTAGAAGCGGGTAGATTAATTTATTTTAATTGGGAAAATGTATATATCAATAAAAGAATGTAGGAGAGCAAAGAAGAGTTTGGAGGAGGCACCTCCAAGTCGAGAAGAGCCAAAAAGAGTTTAGAGGAGGCACCTTCAAGTCAAGAAGTTTGAAAATAACAATTCAGTTTTAAATATAATTACTATTAAGTATTATACAGAAAAATACAAGAACTAAGAAATAGTTTTAGAACTGATTATGAATTACAATACGAGAAAAGATCACGTTTTTTCAAGAGTACATAGAGTACATAGCACATGTTCTTCAGTAATGATATTAAACATTCTGATCATTAGCAATAGCTGTCAGCTGAACCTACACTTTAGATCTGAATTGTCGCTGTATTTCTCTTTCAAAACTTTAGCAAGAATTGACTGCTGCAAAATAATATTAAAAAATAAATTTATGTATAATAACTTTCATACATGATGATTTTAAAGATTGAGAAGATTTACTATGATGACGATAGATTATACAATTGTAAACATTTAAATTTTACTGTTTTATGATGTCTAATAATACATTCAAAAAAATATTTATTATATATTCATTCAAATTTATCAAATCACTTACAATATCATATAAATTATTATATTACTATAGCATTTATTATTTTTAGTTTATGTGTAAGTGATCAAGTGGATAAGGCCCTTTTCATATAAGAGAATATACAAAAAAATCAATACTTTGCTGCTCCAGAAAGGAAGACAGGCAAAGCATGGAATGAGCTTCAGCCATTAATGGCCATAGCATTAAGGATACATATAATTCTCTCAGTCCCACATACATGTCTTTCTTTTTCTCTGCTCCCACCATCTTCTCCTGCTTCCTCTTTTGCCTGCCATGGATGGCTTCATTCCTTAAAAGAGAAATTGAATTGCAAATACTATATCTCTTACCTTCTCTTGAAGCCTACTGCAACAGCTCTCCCACGTTCTTTCAGACATGGTGCATTCACTATTATGATGAAAAAATACATACAGCATTATTATGGGGATTCTAGATGAATAATTAATGGGCATTCCCTATAATTATGATGACTCAAGATGATGAAAAAATAATTGAGATTCCCAACCAATTTAATATACTTGATTTAGTTAGATATGGAAATAATTTAAAACTAAAAAGCAAGAATAACACAGTTGTAGGAAGCATCAAAATTGTTTATAAAAATGTATACTTGTAATATGCTACCATGCTGTATCCCACTATAGAAACACTGAACTTGCTTACCATTCAGCTTCAACGACAATAGTGACTAGCATCTATCTTAAACCTGTTTAAGAGTTTTATTAAAAATAAGTATTTACAAAACATGGCAGTGGACAGTTACAGTTCTAAATATGATATAAACATAAAGAAAATTAAAGATTATGTATATTTTAATTTATGGCTATAAAAAACATAACGAAGCCCATAAGAACAAAAAATATGTAGTTGCTTTTAAAGAATTTTAGTTTTATTTTAAATTTATAAAAGAAATGGGCACCTGTTTTTATTGTAGAACAGTTCCATTAGATTAAAAAAAATGCAGTCAGAGGATTTAAATGATGTTTTCATTGAAAAAAAATAGTAGCTATTAATTCTATGTTATTGAGAGTAAGGCTGGAAAAACTATTATATTGATAAAAAACATCAACTCAATATAATTCAGAAGTAATATTTATCTCAATATAATTCAGAAGTAATATTTATTAGTAAAATGGACTGTAGAAACTTGATATAATTAATTTATAGTCAATATGTTACCTTATTGTGGAATTTAAGACATCAAAAAAAATTGACACACTCAAATTTAGAAACATTTCAAATTAATGTGATAGTTTATTTATTTATTTATTTTTATGGAAGATTTTATATCATCCATGAGTTCATTTTGTTACCTCATACAGAAGCAGAACCCTAATAATTATTTATCCATTACATCAAAGTCATCCAAGGCAGGATCTCAGCCTCATTTCTTAATCATACCTTCCAGGGTTTGAGATAGATGGCGTAATCAAGAAACATACCATCATTCTCACCAATTATACTCAATCAATTGAATCACAACCCTAATAAATATTTATATATAATTTCAAATTTCAAATTCGTTATTCCCACTTAAAAACCAAATACATGTTTTTTGAGTCTTTAATTATTCTTAAGGATACCTGTTGAAATTTTCTGTCCAGCTCCTTAACATAAAACAGGCCTCAAACCGTCAAATTTCAGGCCTGAACAATGCGTCGCTGTAAATTCAGTTTCCTCTTTTTCACGCTTTCAGCTGCCAGACTGCCATTTGAATTTTCTAGGTGTAATTTTAAAATTCCAAACTGTAAAGATGGCGTACAAGAAAATGACCCAAGACTGTTTGTAAAGTGGAGGCGCCGTATAATAATTAAAGAGTTGAAAACACATCAATATAATAAATGTGAAGAGACAAGTATCCAGAGAAATATCTATTTTGAAATAGAAACGACACTGGACTGGCCTGGATAATGACGCACACTTTTTTGGCCATTGAAGAGGAAGACAAGGAACCGTAACAGGTTAGAAAAGTTTCTTCTGAATATACATCTAATCAAATATACAGGTATTAAATAAGCAGACATGGGCAAGTCATCTTTCTCTGCATAACTACTTTTTGGTCACTGTTGCAATGATGCTCACATAATACAGTGGCCATTAAATAAGCAATATACCTGTTCGGGTCTTGGGTCCTTCTGGCTCAAATATTTTCAACCGTCCCTCCTACTCAGCGGAGAATTTGTTTTTAATAGAGCTGTATCAAAGAAAAACTGTCATATCCTTTAGAAATATTGTATTTGTCAGATTTCATTTGTTCGATTTATATTTTAAAATATTTTAAATTAACTTTAACTTCGTTTTTATAATAGTTGATTTTTTTAAAATAAAAAGAGGGATAAAAATTTATTTAATCAGAAAAGTAAGAGCACACAAATTACTACTGCCAACCCCTTCAAGAGGGGACCATCCAATCCAAGCAACCAAATCAAAAGAGGTCATACAAGACCAAAGCCAATGAAAATCCCCTCAGACCATTACCTACGAAGGCCTATCCTCAACCCAGCTATCAACTCTCCAATCTCCCATAAACTTTGAAGCCCATTTAACCAAACAATCAACCACTCTATTCCACTCTCATGGAATGTGGACAAAATATACATCATCCAAAGAATTGTTGAGCTGATGAATCTGGCACACCACCGACCCCAATTGCCAATTAGCAATCTCCCAACCATTCAACATATTAATCAGTATCTAAGAATCTAATTCACAAATATTTTTTCTCCAGAGCAAAGCACATCCCCTTTCC
The DNA here is from genome assembly GCA_007258455.2 of Sequoia sempervirens. Classification (NCBI taxonomy): domain Eukaryota; kingdom Viridiplantae; phylum Streptophyta; class Pinopsida; order Cupressales; family Cupressaceae; genus Sequoia; species Sequoia sempervirens. The sequence goes on from VDFB02364926.1 coordinate 61,261, forward strand.
AAAGTCGTACGAATAGCCTAAGATTCCATAAGATTATTAGATTGGTGCCCTTGGAAGAGGGAGAAGAAGAACATGGCATCACCAAAATAGTCCCTTCCAACACCTCTAACTCTAGCAGGCCCAAGATTTCCCCTAGAAGAACCATCAATGTTGATCTTGAAAACACCAACAGGAGGATAGGACCATCTCCCCTCATGTTGGTTTTTCCTTTGGGGTTGGCGAAGCCCCCTTGACAGGGTAGGGACTTGATCGCCCCTAGAGATGCAAAGTCTATGCATTAGCTCCACTTCACTGTGCTCAAAGGGGGTATCAATCACACATTTAACTTAGATAGTTTCTTGGATCATCCCCAACATTCTTTGGCATAGTTGTTGCACTCCTAGTTGCTGCCCTTGGAAGATCCTATGGTTCCTTTCTAGCCAAGCTTGCCAAATAATACAAGAAGGCCCAATATTCCACGCCACCTGAAGGAAGAAGCTCTTAGTTGGTAGCCTTCCCAAACTTCTCTAAAAATCTACAAGAGAAGAGGCATGCACACAAGATTGCTTCCAAACATCCCACCAAAGGTGCCAAATGGTATGCAAGAAAGAACACTGAAAAAATAAATGTGAAACAGTCTCCTCATCATTGGCACATAAGAAGCAGATATAACGTCTTTGGAAACCCTGTTTGCAGAGATTGTCCCATGTGAGGCATCTATTCTGAGCAACAAGCCAAATGAAAAATTACATTTGGGCCAAGCATACTTACTCCACACCTGTTTCCAAGGGACTTCATCACCACCATATCTTTGTCTATCCAGAATCTGGTAGCCAGAGGCCACCTAGTACACCCCTCTTGGATCCAAGCCCCAAGCTAGAATATCACTTGTCCCCAAAGAGCTGCAATGCCTACCAACAAGAATACAAGTCAACTCCTCCCAATCTGCCTCAACTCCACCTGATGGCCAAACTGAGGGGTCCTTCCACTGAAACACTTCTGCCTTACCCAACTTCCTGCTCAACTTGAAATTTCCACCCTAGATCATCCAGTAGCCAAGAAAGCTTGACACGGAGGCTATAAATGTGGATATGTGGACAATAAAGGGGGGCATCCATCCCAAGAGTCAAAGAAGAATAGGGCCTTGGACCCCCTATTACAAATCATAAACAAACCCTTCCAAATAAGTTTAGAACCTCTCTTAAGAGTATCTTAGATCATAGAACCCTTCCCTAATAAGTTGATTCTAGGCATACCATCACTCACCACCCCTCCGAGATATTTAAAATTGAGGATCTTGGCCCAAGCTTGATCTTGACTAAAGCACCAATGCCAATACAATTTAGCAGCCAGTGCTTGCCCCATGAGAGAGGTTTGCCTCAGACCAAAGCCACCATTCTGCTTTGGTCTACAAATATCCTCCCACTTCACCAAAATCCACTTAGTGGAAACAAGGTTACCTACCCATAGAAATTGTCTAGACAAGGCATCCAACTCCCTCACAAAACTTTTCGGAGCCAAATGAACCATGCATCTATAAACTGGAAGAGTCTACACCACAAATTTCAACAACACTTTGTCTACAAAAGATAGCCACTTGAGAGTCTAATTATTGAATTTTCCATGAAACTTATCAAGAACAACCTGTCAGAGGAAGGGGGCCCATGGAAAGGGGCATACCGAGATAGATAAAGGGCAGCTCCCCAATTTGGAATTTGAGGATCCAAGCAATTATAGACTGGATACCAATAGGGGTGTTGAAGAAGAAAATAGAAGACATAGTTTCATTAATTCTTTGCCCTAAAGTTGTGAGATAGATATCTAAGACTCTCCTCCTAAGATTAACAATTTCACTGATTTTAGCTACCCCAAGCAACATCGTGTCATCCTCAAATTGTCAGTGAGACTAGACAACCAAATTACCATCACATTTCCAACCATGAATCAACCCTTGCCTAACTTGAGATTTAAAAACCTCCCCAACTCTTCAACTAGTAGAATTAAAAAATATAGTGATAAAGGATACCCCTTATGAAGACCCCATGAAGCACCAAAAGACTTGGAAGCTCATTTTTAATCAACACAAAGTAAGAAGTTCAAGTAACACAACTCATTACCCACTCAACCCAGTTAGAACCAAACCCTAAATCTAGAAGGACTTTTTGAAGAAAGGACCATTTAACACGGTCATAAGCTTTGGCCATGTCCAATTTGATGAAACTTGGACTTCTCCATGGAGTGAATGGCCTCAACAACAATAATCACCCCATCAAGAAGTTTCCTTTCAATAAAAAATCAACCTTGCTCCTCAGAAATGATTCTACTAAGCCATGGATTGAGTCTTTCAGCAATTAAGTTAGTAATAATTTTGTACACCACATTGCATAGGGAAATAGGCCTAAACATATCCAAGGATTTATCCCCATTTTTCTTGGGGATGAGCATTAGAAACATGGATTTCATAGCTCTCAACATTTGCTTATTTCTCTACAACTCCTAAACTACCTCCAACAAGTTATACTTGATAATCTCCTAAAAATCTTGATAGAATTTAATAGGAAAACCATCAAGACTTGCGGCTTCCCTTTTCTTATTTGGAACACCACTTTCTCTCCCTCATCCAATGTTATGGGGTTGATCTAAGCATTCCATTCATCTCAATAGGAACACTTGAAGGGATGCAAACTAAAATAAGGTTCTCCTCCACCACTACGACAAGAGAGTCATCCTTAAATAGAGCTAAGAAATATTGGATAGAGAGAAAATTCCCATGTATCATAGCCTTAACTGAGTTGAAGAAGGTTGTGTTTCTATCCCCCTCCTACAACCAGTCAATATGTGAATTTTTTTTTTTAAACATTTCCTCATGCAACTCACATTCTGCAAGCTCCTTCATAGCTTCTGACTCTTCTTTAAAATACCCCTCGAAAAAAACATGACCTCTATTTTCTTGGTGATGCTCTCAACTCTTTTTTGGACTATCGATTTAGCTAGATAAATTTTTCCAAAACTTCTTTTGTTACACTTCTTAATTTGATACTTCACATAATGAATCCTTTTAACAATGGAGTACATAGTTGCTCCATGGCTAGACATACCCTGACTCCACCCATCAATCAGAAGATCCTCCAAAGAAGGTTCACAGAGCCACATCAACTAAAATTTAAAAGATGGGTTCTTAGCCATACTAGCCCCCATTGTTGAGAGAATGTTAGAACAATGGTATGAACCCCTATAGCCCAAAATTTCAAACCTGGTAGTCCACTTGTAGCCAATACAATAACTTGAGACCCGAAATCTGTCCAATCTTTTGGAGATAGAATTGTCACCCCACCTCCTATTGCTCTAGGTAAGAACACCATTCACTGGATTAATATCAATCAATTTTAAGGAAATTATATTATCCTTAAACAAAGTAGAAGAAGTATCCAATCTATCAACACTCCCTCTTTTTTCCTCCATGCACAAAATAACATTAAATTCACTTGCCATGATCTAAGGAAAAAGTGGAGCTAAGGATCGCTTGAAATAGATGTGATGTCATAGATGAACTTTACCTGCATAATTAGTTGGGGCATACACATTGGTGAAGAGGATGATTTATCTAGACTCAACATTGTAAGCAACCAATGACATCGAATGCCTACTTGAAATCCATTGCAAAAGGCTAATTTTGTGAGGATCCCATAAGCAAGAAATCCCACCAACACTACCGTAAGAATCAATGCACTGGCATTGACCTCTCCACCACAGTTTAGTAGCAATATTCATCATTCCTTCCACTACCAATCTAGACTCCTAAATAAATATAACATCAAGAGGATGTTCTTTGATCTATTCATGAACAAAATTTTTTCTAGGGATGTTCAAACCCCTCACATTCCATGATAGGACAATCATTTTTGAGAGTGAGAGAAGTGGGAATCATTAGTCTTAAAAAAACCTAATTCCACTAAATTTTCCCCCATTACCTTTAATTTATCCTCGTCCAATTATTCTAACCAATTTTAGAGGACTTATCTAGACCTCCCCTTTTAATAGATTTTTGCCACATCCCTAACAAGGGAAAAAAATTATTTCCTTTTCTAGGGGCCAGAGAACCCATCTTTGATGGCTACAAATTACGAATCACCACCATAACACTAGTAACCTCATTATCTTTGCATTGATCCACTACATTAAGATCATCATGCCCTTGATCTATGTCCATATGTGAAGCATTGTGAGAACCAAGAATCCTACTTAAACTGGTCACCTTCATGGGCATCGGTTGTTTGTCACATGCAAGACCTTCCCCACTAAACAACATATCAGAATCCCCAACCTACTTATCCAAGGCCTCTAAAGCCTCAAACCTATTGAAGGTCTCCTCACCTTGTCTATCCTTAAGGGTCTTTTTCAACCCTCTACCTCTATTGTGTGATTTCACTGTAACAAAACCTTTCTTATGTGGAACACCTTCATCCATCAGGTCTTTCCCCTTGTTCATCCTATGCCTTGAACTAGAAAGAGCATTGGTTGATGCCCCATTAGAAGACTGATCAGCCAAGTAATTTGTTGGGCATTTCCTCTACAAATGACCATACTCATGGAAAACATGACATCAAAAAATAGATAGCCTCATAATCTAGTTGTTGAATCCATGAGATAGGCCCAAATAAAATTTATAGAGAATTTGAAAGAGTATTCAAATAAATCTCAACATAAATGCAGGTACAAGAGATTACCTTTTTATCCAAAGTCTATTGCGATGAGACAATCGGCTTTCCCAACAAAAGAGAAATCATGTGCAAGCTATCATTAGTCCAAAACTCGAACGAGAGCCATGGGAGACACACCCAAACTAGAACCCTTGAAGGCATCTCCTCATATGGATTAAAACCAACGTTCCATGGCTTAATGAACAAGCCAACCTGGTTATAAAAATAAGGACCCCCTTCAAAGTAATTATGATCCATCAGATATGAAAAGACCACCACAAAGTAGTTGTTAGCAGCCAACACAACCTCCATGTCACCTTCTGGATTCCAAACCTTACAAGTCCACAAATCTAGGAAAGGAAGAGAAACCCGAATGCCCATAAATTTACATATCAATGCATGGTTTGACAAGTGGCTTATATCTTTAGCCACCGATTCCAGTTGTATAACTAACACTGAATGAACTTTTCTTCTCTCAAGGCATCCATTTACTTTGGGAATCCAAGGACCTCCATTCAACACATGAACCTCCACTTGCATGGCACTATGCAAGAAGTTAAAAGCATTGAAATGCTCAACCTAAGGCTGAGATAACCCAAACACTACATCATGAAAAGAACCAATCTCAAAAACCCTTGATCCACTTGTCATAGCCACAACACAAAAAAAATGAAGCACCAAGAAATGAAAGAGGAGAGAGGCCCCTCACAACACCCCCACACCAAACCCACCCCTACCAAATATCTAACAAACCCCACCCGACTAAAAGAAAATCCCCCCACATTGCACCTACACCACACAAACTCCACCAAACTAATGCCAAAACCAACGACTCCTTTACTTTAGATGCATGCAAAGCCAAACATGACCATGCAAATCACAGCTTGCTACTAGCTGCGAATGCAAGCCGAGTGTTGCGCTAAAAACCTCATCACCATCCCCACCATTCAAGTCTCATCATTGATCTTATTTATAGTAGAAAATGAAATTAATTTTCCAATAATATTATATAATTATTGATTATTTTAGGGAAATATGACCTATTTTTAATCACTAACATTAATTTTATTTATAATCAAATGGTTGGGGTTGTATTCCATAGGTTAAAATATATCCATGGGGCTCCAATTCTTGTCGAGCCAAAAATTATATTTGGGTCATTGGAGATTTATAATCTAATGATGGGTCACAATGTACCCACAGAGCTCCAACACCCATGGGGCCCAAAATAGAACCCAAACTATTAGATTATAAATAAAATCAATAGTGTTGAAAAATAATTTAGGACCAATTAATAGTACTAAATTTTTTATTCAAAATATTAAGGAATTATAGACACAACCACTACACCTTAAACTAGTCAATCATTGTCACCCTCATGCCCTTATTTTTCCATTGGATTTTTTTCTTAAGAAAGGATTCACCATGGTATACATTTTCTTATTTTTCACAATTTAAAAAAAAAAATCGCTAATAAAAATTAATATTTTTCTCCAAAAAAAATATTTTCCAAGATTTTTTTTTTTGGAAGGGTTTCTTAAACTTATCATTGCTTTTAAATACCACTCTTTTTTTAGAGTCATAGTGTTTAAAAAACTTTGTAATCAACTTTGAACATTGAAGAGATATTAGAGAACTTGTTGCTTTGTCCAATCCTTTCTTCACTATTTTCCTAACTTTGCTAGTTGTGTTTACACTAGTCATCCTCTATTTGAAATCTACCAAGTTGATGTGTCCCAGATCAATGTTAGAAAATATCCCATATCCTAACATGATCTTTCACTTTGGAGTAAATCCTTTGAACTCATACTTCATGGCATTGGCTTTGGAAGTCATGTAATGCCTCAAGCTGACAAGATCAAAACAAAATCTTATGAAACTTATTTTTTGAAACAATCACAACAATACCTATAATGAAACAATGACATGTCACACTTGTACGACAATGTGCACAAAAGTGGTGCAACGAAACAATGAAAATAACAAAAATCCAACTTCACCATTACATAAGCAAGGTGGAAAAAAATGAAAGACCAAAAATTGTAGGTTAAATCCACTATGATGAACATACGAGAGAGAGAGAGAGGTCAACACCTACATGATGATCGATTACCTAACCATGATCACATTCTCTCGCATCACCACACCTAAATAGGTGAGGGAAACATCAACTTCCAATCCTCATCTAAGCATACTAAACAAATCAAAACATAGAGGAAAACCTCCACAAGAGGTTTCCTAACCAAGAGGCACAACTCACCACAAACAAGAATTATGACGAGTCACTTCCAAACAACCTCACACTTCCCAAGACATCTTGTCGCAACATGACAACACATAAGAGGAAGAAGCACTCCACAACACCCCATCACCTATGAGTATTTTGGAGGATACAAACAAGGCCAACAATGATGGATTACAACCTTCTCTGTCCTTCACAAGACTATAAGAGCAATCTCCCCCAACTTTAGGTTTGACAATCAGGTCCCTTCAAAAGGTTGCATGTAAAATGATGCAAGAGATGACATAAGTACTTAATGATGACCTTGAGAACTCATTAAAAACACTACTAGGACCCAAGACTATGGTGAACAACATTTTTTCTCAAAGTTTTTCTAAACGAAGTCTTGAAAACATAAGAAAAGGTCAAGTTCAGAGTTGGAGAAAATTTGACTAGGTTTTGAAGGTTCAAACAACCAGAATGATTGGAACAAAAAAAAATTCAAGGCATTAAAATTATTTGACAAGGGAATAGAGCTTAGAAAACCTCTACCTATCAATGGTTAGTAGGATTTACTTTGTAGTTTTTGTATGGGGACAAGGCCACCCCAACACACTTAACCAAAATCTTGAGTTTTTTGGCATACAAAATCATGCCACCCCTAAATACCAGGCCACCCCAACATGCCACTAGGTCACCCTAGCATGCCACCAATCTTCCTCACCTACTACCAGGCTGCCCCATCATACTACTGGGGCACCCCAATAGTGTTAGGAAATTTTATGAAGGGTTGGTTTAACATAGTGCTTAACAAGGTCACCTAGGTGTAGGACTAGGTTGCCCAACTGTGAAATTTGACACTACGGTTCATTTTAAGAGCCAAAGTAAATATTCCTATATATTTTTTTAGAATTAAACATCATGATAGAGATAAGTAATAATATATCATGATCAGTACCAAAATTGAGACATGCAGATGATCAAAATACTCTTTTCTTCTACAAAATTACATGGACATCTCTAAAAAGAGGTTCTAAATCAATAATTTACAATATAAATGAATGATATACATCTATCTTCATGAATTAAACTTGAAATTACATGATGCCATGTTGGTCCTCAATCCACAAACATTTGATCCCCAATGGTGGTTCCACGCTACCTAACCTCGTGGAATCGAAAGGATCCACTGCCACTGTGCTAAGAGATAGTCACATGGGCTACAATGACAACATTCATATCAAACACATGGGGAGAGGGATTACATTCACACCATACATGATGAAAACACTCCACCAACACATTGTATATCAACAATCATTATAACACATAAAGGATACAATACATGTTGCCACATGGTACCTCACAATGGTATAACACAACCACATTGGGAAAAATTGCTAATGTCACATCACAAATCCACATTGTACCAACTCACCAATGTCATACAAGGAGCATCCTTGGGAAAAATCACCAAGGGAATAACACAAAAGTCACATGGAACCTGTAATTATCATCTTTCAAGTTCTACTCAACTACACTAGGGTTAAATTTTAAATAGCGAGAGAGGGAGTGTCATTGTGTATGCTCACGTGGAGCTCATCATGTAACCAAGTGCTCTCTTGTATAGATGAGCGTACTTAACCTTACAATTCTTACGCTTCCTAAGTGGATTGTCTTCCTTGATCATCCTTAGCCTATATGAGCACTCAAGGCATGAGATGGATACCATTATCTTAATTAGCTTATTATTGCATTTTCATTAATTATCACTTATTATTAATCAAATCCCCACACCATAATTTCCTACATACCACTTTGGTCTGGTTTCATGTTGGGATCTACTCCCATCACCCTTTCTAACACTTAGATCCCAGGTTCATCACACCCTCCAATGAGTGTGGCACAAAAACCAATGCAAAAATATATTTTTTCCCAAATTAAATGACACTTTCCCACAATGCATATTATCATGTTTCACGAGGTTCCATATTTTCAAAACATCCAAATTCATTCATTTTCATACAAAACTTTAAATTTTTCCAATATTTTCATAATGCAAAAACCATGAAATTTCTCAAGTCCACAATGGAAATTCATCAAAATTTAAAATTTTCAAAATAAAAAATTATAACAATGCCCTTTGGTGGTAAATATGCCCAAAACTCCTCTTAAGCTATAAATATACAATTTTCTCATTTCCCAAAAAATTGGGCATGGTAACCCCACCATTTAAAAAAACAATTTTAAATATAACAATTAATTTAAGCATCTAAATTTCCAAATGAAGTTGGGAGGATTCAACACTCCCCTAATCATTCTCCTACAAACATATCCGAAGAAAAAAGATCAAATAAATTAAAAACAATGAAAATACCTCAATAACCTCCAAATTTTGAAATGTAAGATTTGTCAAGCACACCAAATGAGGACTCTTGAAAATCAACAAGAACTATCCCCTCCAAAATTCTATTCCAACAAATTGACCTCATTAAATTATAACAAAAAACAAACTCCCAATCAACAAGGTGAACTCGGATGGCTCCTCACATGTGTAGAGAAAGCAGGTTAGTTGGGCTGATGACTTAGACTCTTCTTGGCCCGCGCCATCTACTAGCAAGTAGATACAAGTTGTTGGTAGGAGTCATTATCTCCCAGATAATACTTTTGTACCCTAGAGGGACTAGGGTATCTTGGAAACCCCTAAGTCAACAAACACACAATGAGCCCAAAACCCTCTTGAATACCATTTCGGTAATCCTAATTGAAGGTACTTGAATGGTCCTCATAGAGCGATTGATCAAAAAAATGGCTCCCATCATCGATTTGGTGGCTCTCATGAACACAAGGATGGTTTCCCTCATGGTGATACTTGTGATGATGGTAACTGGAGTACCAACCTTGCTTGGCAGCATGACCAATGAATGCAACATCAACATTCTTTAAAAGCTCAAGAAAAATTTCCCTCTTCTTCTCATGGCTAACCTCTGACTAGAAACTCTCACCAAAAAAATAAAGAAAACATGGGACTATGCCCCCCCATTATGGGGATTCAAGGAAATCAAATCCTTAAAGAAGAAAGGAGAGCGGAAATCATAACTCCTCCAACTATGGGGTTTCTAGGAACCCTAAGGGCTCTTGGCAACATCTGGCTAATCATTAGGAAACCTCCCAGGATAAGCCATCAAACCCTAAATTTTCCTTCAAGAATGGGGCAGTGGCTAGCGAAGAGTAGGAATGGAGACTAGTCTCGATGATACCATTACATCTCGAAGCCCAATACATGGACTGTGAACAAAATGGACTCTTTGTGCAAATATGGGGCAAGGTTCATCCAATCTCAGAAATTCATTCTTGGATAAAGGACAACTGGTATGAGTTTTTTAGAAACCTATCATGGGTTGAAACTTGCACAATCAAAAGCATTTAATAAGGTTTGGCTAGAGGGTGATTCCCTCAATATCATTAATTATCTTAAAAAATTGTCATACTCTTCCTAGATGGTGGAGGTGTTAATTAATGATGCTATCAATATAGCGGAATCCTTTGATCAATGCCATATCTCACATGTTTATAGAGAAGGCAATAGATTGGCTAATTATTTCACCAATTATGGGGTAAACAATGCAAAGGTGTGGGGTGAACATGATATCCTACCCCTCAAGGCTCGCTCTATTATTTAGCATGATGCTCAAAAGTGTTGAGGAGTATGTTTTAATGATTTTATGTTGTTATGTGTTCCTTACATGGAGCCCTGCTTTGAGGTGTAGCTTGTTGAGAGGAAAGGTCAGGTGGTATGGTGTGTGGGCTCGAGTGACTAGGCCCTCTTTTCTCATGATTTCCCTTTGCCACATTGTCAATTCCACATGGATTATGGGTAATCAAGAAGCCTGTGTGTTCTCGAAGTTTCCTATTTTCCATTGCAAGCTATCTAAGTTTATCCAGATTGTTTGCAAATTTTTCCTTCTGCTGGGATTTTTGCATTTTGTAACCATGGGTGGAAGCTAAAACAGATTGAATCCCAAATCTTGCGACTTTATCAAAGCTAATGAGAGGCTATGGGATATTTTGGAAGTGGGGGGAGTTACCTTGTACATGGAGAGGCTGCATGAGTTCGATAATAAGAAATCCCAAGATTTTCTGGAGACATGGCATAATAGGGTGTTGGATTTTGGGGGCAAGCAAGTTGCAGTCACTGAGGAATTAATTGCAAAAATTACTGGTATGCCGATGGGCAGGATGAAACTTTACAAAGACGATAATGAGTCTAGTCTAGCTATGGATGTTTTCTTCAAACACAATGAGTGGAGGAAGTTGGAACCAATGAAATGTGGTGGATATCTATGTTCTTCTCTCAAGGAAATTTGGAGAGATGTCATGGAGGAGATTATGAGGTACTTTACGTTGGATGGTCATTTTCTATTATTTCAAGACACCATTTTTTTTATTGAACTGTTTTAGACATAAAAAGCATGTGTCATTTCCATATTAACTCTTAGTTTCACTGGAAACTAGCATTAGGGATCATAGACAAAACCCTAAGAACCCTATCCTCCATGAAGGTCTTATTGTGTTGATAATGGACTATGTTAAGGTGTTTATCCTCCCAAATCAACCCTTTGTTGATAATTAAAAGAAAAATATTGAATATGTTATTGGTTTTGACAATAATTATGAGGATGAGAACTATTCCCCTAGTTTGGAGGCTTCTCTGGAAGCTGATACAGAGTCTGTTGCTAATTCTTAGGGTAAGAAGAGGAAAAAGTCTCATTCCAATGCTCCCTCCAAAGATGTTGAGTTTGGTGTTGTGGTTGAGACTGTAAAGTCCTCCCAAAAGCTAAAAGTTGTGAAGGAAGGGGGTAATAAGAGAAAGCATGATGGAAAGAAAAGAAAGAAGGCTCTTTCCCCGATTTCTTCAATGGATGATGGGTATGACACAGGCATTGAGGGTGAGGTCAAGCAGCCTAGCCAACATTCTATTCTTGGGAAGGAGGGTTTTAGTGGTAAGAAGGTGAAGGGCCTTGTGAAGGAGGGTCAGTTGGGGGTTTCCCTTGTTCTTAATGTGCAAAACAGAAAGGTTCAACAGAGGACTAGCTCTCTAGGGATTTTAGAGAGGGATGTGCAACAGAGGATTGTTGGAAGCATACATGTTATGGAGAACCAAGTGTTGGATCATAATGTGGATAAATGGGTGGTGGTTTCTACTCAGAAAAGGAAGGAAACTTTGTAGAATGCTTCATCCAGTGAGGACTTTGATTTTGATTATGCTATTGATAAAAATGGTTTTAATTTTAGGAGGGCGATTATGTCAGATTATCTTGGCCTTGTTAAGGAACACTCCCTTTCTTTATTTAAGATTTTTAAGTGGGTGTTTTATGAAATTAATTCTACTAATGTTAGGGTCAGAGTGGCTTGCACTAATGCTTATGAGGCCTCCTCTTCTAAGGAGTCAATTATGTAGGCTCAAATTGATAAGGTTTGGGCTAAAGTCAATTAGATCTTTAATACTCTCAAGATGGTTGTTGATGAAGTGATCAAAATGAAGAATTCTTATGAGAAAAATTTTACTATTTTGGAGGGTAAGTTAGATAAGGTTGTGGAGGTTAGCAGACATGCTATGTGTAATGAGGCTACTGGTTTGTGTCTTCTGAACAAGAAGGCAAGGAAATGGCTAGGTGATAGTTCTTGAACCAAAGACTTGGCGGCTGAGGGTGGTATCCAACTTAGTACTACTAAAGAAAATGGTCCTTCTGCTCATACTCGCAATAAGACAAAGATTAATGCAAAGACTAGTATTCATGCTAATGAAGTGGTGGAAGTGATGAATGCTAATTAGAAGATTATTGACAGTGATCTCGAAACTGCTAACATTATAAAAAATATTTAGATTGCTTATGTTTTTTGTGCCTTTTTTGGCTGTTTGTTTACTATTTTTTGGTTGTTTGTCCCCTTTTGTAATTTTATGATGAAGTAGTGAATTATCTTGTAAAGGGTTTTGGGGCCCCTTCAAAACCTGTTTTTCCTATAATAAAAAATTGGTATGAGTTTTTTGACTTAATTGTGGTTTTGACATCTTCCTTTTTTATATTATTTAAGAACACCACTATTAAGAGTAGATTTCTATGCAAAGGGACTTTTAGGTGTGGAAACGCATTTTTGGGAATATTTGATTGGAGGATTAATATTTCTTTAGAAACCCTCAAGATGTCTCCTCTTCCAATCTATTTCTCTATGGCATTTTTACCTATGGAATTTTTTGATTCCTCCTCTGTCAAGCAAATTGTTACATTTTGGGGACTTTCTGAAAAGTGAGTTTTTAATCACAAATGGTAAACCCACATTAGGGTTTGGGCACTGGTTAAAAATTCCACTTCCTTACCACAAAAGGTGCATCTCTCCACCAATAAAGGAGAATGGATTCAAATGGTAAAATAGGAATATTCCATATGGAATGAAGCCAACATTCTTGTTGATTAAGACATTTTCTCTAGAGTCGAGCCGATGGAATTCTCTACTATATCTGGGGTCTTGGGCATGAATCAACCCTCTTGTAGTTCTCAATATTGTCATTCTTCCCCCACGTCCTTGAATTAGCATGAGTCTACTCTTTTGAATAATAAAAATGGCATTAACTTGAAAAATGGTAGCATCTAGTCTTGTCATTCTTCCCCTTCACAAAAATTAGATTTTGAACCAATTTCTTCGGGCAATGTCTTGGGAGCAGTGGATAAAGCTATTCTGCTAGCTCAAGCCAGCCCCTCTCAATTCCCCTCCCATTGTACTGCTTCTTTCAAAAGTAATATCACACATTTTGAGGACCTCCTTAATGGTTCAGAGGATGAATTCATGAATTTTGTAAATGAAGCAATGACTAAGGCTACAAAAGGTCTTATAGAAGAAATTGTTGATGAATTTTTTGGCAAAGCTTGAATTTGAGATTAAATCCCCCTCCCTCCCCATTTCCCAATTTGCTTCAAAAATAAAACTAAGCTTCATTGAATACACCCTTTCTCCTCCTTCCATCTCCACTACTACTCCTGGACCCCTATTTCCCAATTTGTTTCATACTTCAAGGCCCTTATAACTCCTAAGAGCAAGCGTGGCCGCAAATCAAATAAGGAGAAAACCAATATGGAAATTGTAGTTGGTTTAAAATAAACTCTGGAAATGAACCTTTGCTCTATTTCCAAGAAGGGTGACGGGATTGGCTCCTCCCCTCAATCTACATAGTGTGATTCTACTATGGGGTGCAAAACCTCAAAAAGAATCATAAGAATGAGGAGAGACGTTATCTCTCATCGAGCACAATGGGGATTCTTTCTTGTAATGTTAGGGGCTTAAACGCCCCTAACAAAAGACACATTATAAAGAATCATGTATTTGGAAATTTCTATAAATCATTCTTTTATAGGAAACAAAACTATCATCTCAGTTAGATTCAAAGATTTTTGGTTCATGGATTGACTAGGGCTCAATTGTCTCTCTAGCTCTGGGAGCCTCAGGAGGCCTAGTAATTTTATGGAATAAAATTTATGTTAGAATTGATCAGTTTGAATCTAATGCTAATTGGATAAGGGCTTCAATTACTTGCTTGAAAAAAAATAACTCTTTTTGGCTCTACAACATCTATGGACCATGCACCATTCCTGGAAGAGACAACCACACAACTTAAATACATATACGATAAATATAATTTTTTTTCGTGGGGGATTTTAATGCAATTAGAAATCTTTCTTGAAAAAATGGAGGAATAACCCCCTGACTATGGTAATCGATGCCTTCAAAAAATTTATCTTATCCAATAGATTATATGATTTTTCTATTAAAATGGCACATTTAATTGGACAAACAAGTAGAAAAAATTCTCTCAAATTGCAGAAAAACTTGACCATTTTTTTTTATCAGATAATTGGTTGTCTGCCTCCTAGGACTTCTCATCAATTATACATATTTTGACTGATGTGAATCACATTCCAATCTCCCTTTCAATATTTGACGACAGGGGAATCATCAAGAGCCCTTTTAAACTAGAGGCCATGTGGTTTCATGATGCTAATTTTATCTGCCTAGTAAAAGATTGGTGGTTGATCTGCCCATTTATTGAAGGAACGAGGATGTTCCAGCTAAGTAAAAAGCTACAATTTTTGAAGAACAAGATAAAGGATTGGAATATGAATGACTTGAAAATATCTTCTTTGAAAAGCTACATATTGAATTAGAACTATTTGATCTACATGAGGTGGTAATTAAAAAAGGAATGGATACTGCTCTTTATGATAAAGAGAAGAAATTAAAAGTTGAGCTAGAGGAGGTTCTCACCCATGAAGAATGTTACTAGCCGAGGTGAAAATCCAGGGAGACCTGGTTAAAAGAGGGGGATAAGAACACATAATTTTTTCATGCCTCAACCGAATTATAGTGTTAATCAAACAAGATTATTTCAATTCATTCTTCTTCTGGTGAACTTCTTTACACGGAGAAGGAAATTGGTATAGAAGTAGTCTCCTATTTTAAAAATCTATTAGCTCCAGAGAGAGTTCATAAATATTTTGAGAATAACATTTATGATTATAAATAATATTCCATCACTATTTTTTGTTGATCACAATAAAATTTTGATGGCCAAATCTTATATGGAAGAGGTCAAAAAGGTGGTATTCTCAATGGAAGCTTAAAATGCCCTAGGGTCAGATGGCTTCATGACTCTTTTCTTTCAAAAATGTTGGGACTTTGTGGGTCAAGATGTTCTCCCAGCTTTGGAAGAATCAAGAAGGAATAGAAATATTTTAAAGGAATTGAATGCAACCTTTCTATCCCTCATTCCAAAAAAAATCGTTTCTTCTTCCTTCAATGACTTTAGACCAATAGTGCTATGCAATTCAATTTATAAAATCTTCACCAAAGCTATTGCTTACAGGCTTGCAATGTTTCTCCCCTCAATTATCTCTAAAGAAATAAGGGATTGTACTGGAAAGACACTGTTGAGTTTATTTTGCATATGAATTTTCCACCAACTAAATCCAGTAGTTGTCTCATTGAAAGCTGTGGTGAATTAAGACTTTGATGGCTATTCTAAAAATTGGTTTAGCCATAGCCGGTGCAAGTGGATGACATCGCCTTCGAGCTAAAATTCTTCAGAATTAGCAAATGGCACTGAGCCGCCAATTGGCAGAGGAGACAAGGGGAATTTGGGAGATCCTCCTTTATTTATATATTAATGGCCGAGGGTTTTGTGCGCATCCAATATTTCAACTCTGTTGAAAGGAACACATGTTTTCCTTGCTTCACCTCCAATCCTTATTTCTTCTTGTAGATGAGCAATGAAATACAGCTGAGAGTTGTGTTTGTAACTAAAATCCACATCCATCACAGACATCTGTGCCAACATATATCTCAAAATCAAAAATTCTGAATGTCAAAAAAACCTGACACCAAACTTCAAATACCAAGTCTGATTTAGTGACTGCCCACAAATACTGGCATTCCTTTTTTCTTAGTGAGGAGAAATGACTTTTTCAGCAAATTAACATTCTATGTCTAAAGAGATTTGGTTTGAACTGTTCATGGATGAAGAAATTTACAGATGCTCAAATCAATTTTATGCTCTCTTCCAATCTATCTAATGTCAGCCTCGAGCCTTCCTAAAGGTAAAGGGAATTCCATTCAAAAAGTTTTCAAATATTTTTTTTGGTCAGAAAATGTAACATCAAAAAATAAAATATCTTTAGTTGCATGGGAATCTATTTGTGACCCCAAAACCAAGGGGGGGTAGGTTTAAGAGATATTTTCCTACAAAACAAAGCACTTGGTGCTAAATTGATTTGGAAAATTTATTCTAAGCTTGATGTTAAATGGTGTCAAATAATGAAATACAAATACTTGGACTATCTTTAAAGGGAGATAATTTTCACTCAAAACGATCTCCCTTAGGGCTCCAAAATCTAGAATTGAATTTCTTCTTGTAGATTAGTTCTCCTTCCTCATCTCTCTTGGGTCATCAATAATGGTGAAAAGGCCCTTTTTTGGGATGATGCCTAGAATGGTCACAAGCCTCTCTAGACTCTAGGTGACTAGAAACAAATTGAATATGTGCTCAAAATTAGCTGGGACAACAAGTTTCATGACTACCTAGACATTAATCCTTCTGACCCTTTCCTATTTAAGTGGAAAGATTTTGAATTTTTGCAAGTTTCTTCTCATGTAAAGGCTTCACTAAACGCTGAACTTTCTAAAAGGTATATATATTTATCCAACAAACAAGATGAAATTATTTGGATAAAATCTAAATCTGGTCAATATAGTGTAAAAGACAGATACGATTCTTTGGTTTCTTGTAAGCAGAATAATCCATGGCCTTTCAGACTTCGTTGGGGTCCCCATATCCTCCCTAAAGTAGGTGCTTTCACGTGGTTGAAAATCAAAGATAGGATCCAAATAGGTATGAGGTTCGATAGATTGGGCATAACTCCTTTTTTCCCATGTGTCATGTGTGGGAATGCTTTTGAATCTACTAATCACTTATTATTGGGTTGTGATTTTGCTTATCATTGTTGGACCTGGGTAATGGAAAAGCTTGGCTGGGAAAGTCCTTTGCACAATTCCATCTTCCATCATTTCTTTTCTTGGCCTTCCCTCCTTTCCTCTTCCTCCTCAATTTTATGGGATATTTTCCCCTCCATAATAATCCAGAACATATGGCTTGAAAGGAACAACAAAATATTTAGAAAAAATCCTTACACTATCTCCCAAGTCCTACAAAAAAAAAGTTTTCAATATATGAAGTGACATCAACTGCATTGTATAAGAATGCTCATTTAAGCAAACACTTCTCATCTTGGGATGCTCTCATATTGAAGAATTGGCAGCTATTGAAGCTCCATAGAACCAACACTATTTCAAACAAGGTCCCTACAGTTAACAATCATTCTTTGAATTGGATTCCTCCACCCAAAAGTTTTGTCAAATTGAACTTCGATGGGGCCTCGAGAGACAATCCAGGTAAGTCAAGTATAGCAACAATTTTAAGGGATTGTAATGGTGCCTTAATTGGCGTTGCTTGTGAGTTAATTCCTAAAGGCACTAATAATGTTGATGAAATTATTGCAATCCAATTTTTTTTCGAAGGGGATTCAATGGTTGCAATATCAACACCAAAGAATAGAGGTTCTAACTCTTGGCACCTAGATTACATTTTGTCCTAAATTTTGAAACAACTTGAGGGGTTCTCAAGCTTCCAAATCTCTCATTGTTACAGGGAGGTAAATTTAGTTTCAAATACCCTAACCAATAAAGCAATTGATGAATCTATTGTATATAGAGAGTTTTCTGCTCAGGAATGTGGCCTCCTTTTCTAGAAGGCTTCATCACTTATTCTCTGAACTTGGTCATATTGGGTGACTAATCCTTTTACATTAGCTCTCTTTCATTTATTGTTATAATTCCTCCTTGGAGCAGGGGCTTAATTTATACAACTTGCATTGCACATATGAGTATCCTTGCTGGCAGTATTTTTACCTCTATTAATTTATTCAACTCTTGCACTTGGAAGCTCCCCCCATGTAGGCCTTTTTATCGATTCTTGGAACTTGATTTGTTTGCCATGTCTTTTAAGTTGGGTACTTGGTATATTAAATGACAAGTTTGTGGTGACTCCAATTCTTAAAAAAAATTGCACATGAGATTATTGTTTCTATTTTTTGCCATTATCTAACCTCTCTCTAGGTGTAGATGTTGTGGATTTGACAACAGGATGCATTTATTAAAGAAATGAAGAGAATTAAGTCCAGTTACTATTACTCCAACATTGTTTTGTTTCTAGATTCTTGTGTGACCCTCTGCCATTCATGCTTGTTGGTACTGACAGTTGCTTCCCTCATTTGTGTTCCCCAATATGAACTTGTCTCGTTTGGTTGGAAATTCTTGAGGGATTCCTGGCTCCTCCATGGATTTGAAATTCAATACAAATATGGTTATTAGTCCATATTTTTCTTATGGCAGTTGCCCGTGTACTTGGCCAAATTTTCCATAATATGGGGATTACTACATGTCACATCACTTCTCTATTGTTAACCTGCAAGAGGCTACTAGATTGTTGATGGACACTAGAGAAGGTTTTTTAGTAGATTATTTGTGAATTGATAATGCTATTAGGCCTTTAAATGTTGTAATATTTCCAAGGTATGTTGAGAATCTCGACACGTGGAATTTAGTAAGTGGTTGTGGGTACTATCTTTGTAGTGATAAGGTGGCTAATTATCCTATTTTATTCATGGCATACTCAAGTGGGTACAATCAATGTGCAGTCTTTGTAATTGCTACCATGTGTGAGGCCTCATTTGTAGTGATAAGGTGGCTAATTATCCTATTTTATTCATGGCATCTTGGTGGCTCTTCATTCACACAAGTTTCTGGTTTTGGTTGTTTTGCTCTAGGTTGGCTATGGACAGTCTATTCGAGGTTCTCATCCCACCTAGAGTTCATGAAATTCAAGAAAATTTTCCACTCACAGAAGAAAAATTAAGGAGGACATTTTCATTTGAATGCAAGCAAGTTTTAGATGTAATTCATGTAGTGCTTGGTTTTGACTGGATGGATTTAAATTACATGGCTCTACCATATGAATTGGCCTCGCAGTTCATTTCCAATCTCATGGATGTGCTATGGTGTGTGGAAATGGTGAAGTTCTTAGCTAGCACCTACTTGCTTCCTCATATATGTCCCCTCTCTTCTTTGTAGCCAGCCTTGGAACATTATGATATTCTTCAGGGTATGAATATGGTTGGTGGCATTCTTTGTAGGCAACACCTTCTTTTAGACATGCGTCTCTTTGGGCTTCTATGCTCCATGGCTCACGACTTGCTGAATGATTGTCCAAGTGAGTTCAATATTTGACTTCAAAGCCTCAAGTTCCACTACGGTAACTCAATCTGTGACCGAATTCATGAACTTTACAAGGCAGTTCACTTGCTAATTAGGCATGCACTTATTGAGCCACATGTGGAACCCTATTTTTCACCACCCGTGGATATTGATTCCTTTGAGGAAAGTGCATCTTGAGTGTTTTTCTTCACTCTAGGTACTTTTTTTTCTTGGACCCTCGTTCTTCTACACTCTTTTTCTTGTGTTTGTGGTTATCGACTTACCTTTAAAATGCTTTGTTACTATTTTCTAGGGTTTTTGGAAGTTTCTTGCGCATGTCTTATTTTTTGTAGGTTCTCTGATGGTTTCCTAGGACTCTCTCATCATGGAAAAATCAGTTGTTTCTTGGCTTCATTGGTACTTTGTCACTTGGCTCATGCTCTTTTGGCCTTGTCACTTTGACTTTGGATTTCAGTGGTTTCTTCAAGGATGTTTTTGTACAAAGTTGTAACCTTGCAAAAATTGGCAAATCTCATGTATTTTTAGTGGGTTATTGTGTGGAATCATGTAATTCCCCAATCTCTTTGTATTTTCCTTCTCTCTATGGGTTAAGCAGTCATTTTTTTGTATTCTGCTTCCCTTACGCTACTGTATGCAATTCCCTTTTATATTAATAAAATTTTCAGTGGCTTTGCCACTTTTATTTTTTATTTTTAAATCCAAATTGCTCCAACAAGGTTTTCTCTCCCAATATTTTCACAATTTCAAAACATAAAAATAAAATTTAGAAAATTTTCCCCTATTTACCCATTTCAAAACTCAATTAAAACCTAATTAAAAATTCGTATTTCTATTTTGGAATTCAAAACTCCCTCAGTCTCTCTCAAAATCAAGTTGATCATTTCAATGAATTCAAAAATATCATTTTACATATATTTAAGCATTATATTCATCTAGGCATATTTTCATTTAAATTTACTAAATCCAAAATTCAAACATGATGATTAAATCCAATACAATCTACAATTCCCAATCTATTGAATTTTTTGCAATAAAGTAAACAATAGCTTATTTAATTTTCACTCTCATTATATTTCCCCTTTTTTCTTGAAACATAAAGGATGTTTTAATAATAAATAAAATAATCATATAAATTCCTAATATTTTATTTATGGAAAAATGTGGAATTTAAACCATTAATTAAATTAGATATTTGCAAGTTGTTCATGACATATAGGGATTCCATAATAACTCCTAAATCAGATCTTCGTTCACATAGATCAACATGACACATACCATGTACTCAATTCGAGTACAATAGGAGAATAGATAAGAAGGGGCACAATGTGACATCTCCAAATTAACCACCGTTGAGGAATTACTCAAACCTATATAGCTAGGTGGAGAAATAACCCTATACTTGTAACCATTCAATGAATGTCAATGGTACCTAATCAAAGTATATATAGTTGAAGCACATCATAATCACCAACGAGGTCCAATGGCATAAAGCATAAATAACATCTATTCATTTTTCATATAAATTATTTCTCAAATATCAATAATCATAATCACATTTAACCACAACATAAATAATGCATAGTTCACTGAACTGAAGAAAACTAATATATCCAAGCATATAAATATGCAAAATTCCAACAACCAACATGTTGAGGAACATCATCTTTACCATGTGGCAGTTCACACACACCATTCGGAGTCATAAAAGAATCACCAAAAAAATCACGAGGAAATAATGAAGTTAAAACACTGATCTCACATTAACAGGAAGCAAAGGATAAGGGTACTATAAGTCCTCTATATTTGTAATTCCGAATTAAACCTAAATCTATTACTAAATTCATTTTGATCTTAATTTTTTACCATTTGTGAGAATCTACATTGGAAGTATAATTTTGGCAACCAAGAACAAAGTGTAGTTTAGTTACGTATCATTTTTATACCAAAAGGGAAAAAAAGTTGGAAGTGAAATCTCATGTGAATAATATTATGTTCAAATGTAAATTGAATCTCCACCAAAGTATGGGACTTAGGTGTGAATGCAATGAAACTTATATTTTGTGAGGGTTTTTTTCTTCTATGAGGAACTCTAGAAAATAGTATTTACATGAATCAAATTAGGGTTTTCATACAAGAAAACATAGCATAAAGTTTTTGGTTTATCTTCATTGATTTTCTCTAATTATTTTCATTATTCTCATCTTTCATTATCTTGTCCAATCATCTTTGTCTAAATTTAGGGTTTCAATGCTAATTTTTCCCTAATAGTACCCAGATTATCATCTTGCTCAAATTTGGTAGAATTATATAAGTGTGGAAATGGAATTTTCCCTTTTACCATAACATTCCCATCTTGCTAATTTAGATTTTTTCATTCTAATAAACTAAATTTCTAAAAGAAAAAGATGCTACTTACCAATCAATTTCAATTTGACGTGTGATTATTATCGATGGTTACATAGTCAATCTTTCCTTGCTTTAAATTCACACTTCCTTCTATGGCAATGGAAATCACTTTTCAATTTTTCTTTTTTCTTTTTTGGAGCTCTCAATTTTGCACAAATGTGATAAGGTGTGGATTAATTCGTTGAAATTCTTGCTATAATTTGGAATCAATGGTTGGAGGAAATGGAATTCAATGCACTAGGAATGTAAGCATATAGTTAATGTTTAACACAAGAAAGAGATATGTAGAATTTTACCTTAAAAGTGAAGCAAAGTTTTTAATGTTTAAAAATGTCTAAGTTCAAATGAAAGCTTTTTCCTACACCTTTAGAGCTATTTCTTCTTTTCATGAGAAATTGCATGTGAAGTGAAGTCTAAACATTGCTTGGAATTTTACTTCAATTTCATATCATATTTTTGTCTAGGAGGAGCATTACTACTAAAATGAAGTGAATCTCCATATGAAATTGAAGTTTGAAAGAGGTTTGAAACTCCACCTATTGAATTTTTAACTCTTTCAAGGAAATTGATGTGAAGTGAACATTTTGTTGAAGCTTAATGTTCAGTTCGGATGGAAATCAAATCTCCATAAGGAATATTCTCTCTTTTTCTAAATCATTGGTAGGAAAGTTAAAGTGAACCAGATTTTTTTTTATGAGTGCAAGTTAAATTTAGTTGGGGCTCAAATTTCTAACTTTTGGATTTTCAACACTTGTAGAAGTAGAAAATGGAAGGTGAAGTAAAGTGAACCTTTCTTATGTTCATTAAGGCATCAATTTTTGGTCAAAATTAATATAAAATTTTAATGTTATTTATCATTTGAAGGATTAATACCTCATCTTTACATTATGAATGAACTGAATATCAAGTTCACTTGAATAGGAAAACTTTTCAACTTATTTCTCTCTTTCCACATCTCCTTATGACATTCTTTCAAAAGAGACTTGTCATCTTTTTGAGTGTTCTACAAAAATATGATGATACTATAGCCATTCATTTTTTAGATTTTGACCCATTTTAGGACTTCAAACTTGTTGACAATGGGAACAAACCAAGACAAAAAGGGGGTCCTCTTCATGTCAAAATAAAAATGGGATGTGTTGTAGATGCACAAGTTGCTAAGAAGTGTCATCATTATAATCTATTGTAAAATCATATGAGGGGAAAGAAAATCATGTTTATCATCCAAGAAAAAATCTTGGACCTTATTGAAATTAGGCAAATCACTATGAGTATAAAGTATACCAATGTATCAATAGACAATGGGTTAGTAGGTGTATGCATGATATTATCAAAGGATATGGACGGAGGAAAATAATGAGATGTAAGAAGGGAATCTTCACCATTAGGTTTAACAACATCATGAGTAATCTAAATGGATGGAGCCTCATCATATAAATCATCATCCCTAGATGTATCAATATAATAGAGAGATG
>VDFB02364928.1:0-86220 GCA_007258455.2 Sequoia sempervirens
TCCTAACAGATTAAGGGTTAATTAGTTGATAAGCTATTATAGGTGGGAAATCCCACTGGATTAGTCTATTGTTTGATGTCGGTGGACTATTCTGGTGAGAAATCCCACCGGAATGTTTTAAGAGTAATTCCATTAGTGTGTTGGAGTAGGTCACATACAAAAATAAAAGGACCATTCATATCAGTGAACATTGTACCAACTACTGCCTGCGCACTGTATTAATTTTACCTCGACTTTTGGGGTTTTGAGTGCGAGTTGAAGTAGCTTGTGTCCATGTGTATTCCCTATTTTCCTATTTCCATTTCTTTTTCAAGTAGCCTTCTTTAGAATAAAATGGCAATGACAGTTATGACAGGAAGAGAGCAAGGAAACATCAGAAGGGAGAAATTAATTTCTATTTTTATGCTTCATACGCTATTTTAATTAAAACCCTTTCATTATTATTCAATGGCTGCTAACCCTTTGTTGCTTTTACTAGTGCCATTGGGTTATTTCTTCTAACTAAGAAGGGGTGAACCTTCAACCAATTAGTTGTATCACTTTCAAGCTGCTTCAGTGTGAGATGCCTATTGCAATGAAAACCATTTCATATTAAGGCAATGGCTGTTAACCCTCCATTCCTTTTACCGCTGGTGTTGGAGAAATTTTGCAGTTGAAGTAAATGTCACTTTCCAAGGTATTTTCTTGTAGGTCCACTATTTCTCTCATCCTTGCATAGGTAGGAAGGATGCTAGAAAAGCTTATGGGGTCAGGCTTTACACCTGCCAGTCGCATTTTCTTGAAGCTTTCTAAAGCCTATTCAATACATCCATTTTGTGCATATCCTGTAATCGTTGCAATCTAGAAGACTACAAACTTTGAGGCATTTATTCAGACAGTCACTTGTCTTGTCTAGGTTACTATATTTTGCATACATGTCTACCAGGGCCATTGTAACTACACATCTGATAAAATGTGTCCATCCTTTTATGCTATGATGGATGTCCATACCGTATTACAATGCTCCCATCTTGGCATAGGAAGGTTGGATGCTGGGGAAAATCCATGGAGTTGGTTTTACACCTGCCAAATGCATTTTCTTGCAAGTTTCTTAAGCCACTTCCACAAATCCATATCGTGCATCTCCTACAATCGTTGCCATCCATGAGACAACATTTCTTTGAGGCATTTTTCCAAACTGTTCACGAGCCTTGTCTGCGCTTTCATATTTTCATGTATGTCCAGCAGGGCAACTGTAACTACATCATAGGGAAAAATTTCCGCCGCTGCTATGCTTTGATATACGTCCCTTCATTATTACTAGATATCTGATAAATCACACGTTATTATAGTGCAAGCTCTTTTTTGTTTTGTTTCAAATTGTAGCATCACCCATATTCTTCGCAAGAACAATGCATCGGTTTATTATGAAGGAAATGTTTCACATCTCTGGGAACAATTTCTCTTGCAACAATCTTGGAGATGAATTTAGATGCAGTGTGTCAATCAGAGCATACTTGAAGGTTCTTAACAACCCTAATAGTTGTACTAGGGGCCATAGGCAACAATCTAGAGGCAATGGCTAGTTTTTCACTATGGTGGTAGATAAATAACCCATTTTACGTCTTCTTCCACAACATTAAGTATCACTAGGCTGGTTCAGTGGTATAAAGTATATGAATTTTTTGTATGAAACCATTTAAAAATAGTCTCGGTTTGTTGTTCCATGAGTAGACAGGAATACTATACTTGTTTGCAAATTCTCAATTAGAGAAAATTTATTTTCTTCACAATTGTTCACAAGGTATTAGGATGAAATTCAGTGAGGTAGTCTTTGAAAACAGAGTTTGCATGGTTGCAGAATTATTAGGATGTTTTTTCAATGAGGGTAGAGAGATATGGGACTAGTACAAGTCAGTGTTTATTCATTGGAGTTCATTTAACTGCTCACATTTTATTTGGTTGATAATGATGCATTTTCTCATGCCCTTTCATTTCTCTCTTTTTAGGGTTTAGATCCTAGAACGACAACAATCATGTTTGCAAATGCTCATTGTGTAGGAGTAAAAAGAATTGGAGATGAAGATTGCTTTATCTTGACGCTTTCTGCTAATCCATCAATGCTACATGAAAGGAGTTACAGTCCTACAGAAATTATCAGGCATGTGCTCTTTGGATATTTCAGTCAGAAAACTGGTCTACTTGTATATATGGACTCTCACCTTACTTGAATTCAAGCTACTGGAATAAGCACTGTTTACTAGGAAACTACCATAGAAACAACCATTAATGATTACCAAGCAGTGGATGGTGTCATGATTGCTCACTCAGGTGGGTCCATTGTGACCGTCTTCAACTTTGGAGAGATTGCAATGAACCACAAAAAAATTGAATGGAAGAAACATGGACAATTGATGATGTGGTTTTCAATGTTCCTGGCCTTTCAATGGATTGCTTCATTCCTCCAATAGAGGCCATCAGAAATGGATCAGAAGGGGATTCCTATAATTACTAGTGTAATGGGAAGTTGAAGATTGGAAAAAATGGAAATGGAACTAGCCAAGATCAGCCTACATGAGAATCAAAATATTTGGATCAGTTGAATCGTTAATAATACTCCATTAAAAGTTTGCCTTTCTAATTCTGATACAACCCCTACTCACCACTTCAGAGAGAATTAATGGCCTCTGAAATGATTCCTTGTATCATATAAAAACTAACAAATCAGAAATTTTCTACTAAAGAATGACCATGTTGCTGATTGAAGGCATTGTTTTATGTATGCTATTGGGAATTGAATGCCATTCTTCTATGCAAAAATTCTAGAATTCATACATTTTTTCTTAGGCTCCTGCAAATTTAGGGAATTTCAAAAAAATTCATTCCAGGCAAGATCCCAATTGTAAATTTGGAATTTAAGGCATTGGTGAGAGTTGATTTGAACTTATATTACCATAAGAAGTTGCAAGCCAATGTGCATCTTTGGTATTTTTATTCATCATTGGGGATGACAATCCTGTTGTAGAAATCCAATCTTACCTTGGGTGAAGGATAATCTTGCTGATTATTGATTAAGATTTCTTACTCTCTGTATATAAAATTATTAACTAGTGTGTAGAGCTCTTGTGGTTACATGAGTTTCTGGATTACCCAATCTGTTGGTAGTCCATAATTTCTGTCTAAGTTTTGGATGGGAATACTAATGCAACAAAATTTGTATTTGTCACAGATTGTTTGAGAGGATCTGAAAATATATACTTCAATAAAGGATTTTGCTTTAAGTAGTTGTTAGTCAATATGGAAATTGAATGTACTCTTGTTTGCTTTGTAGTTGTTTTTCCCTGTCATTGCTAGGGTAAACCAAATAGTATTTATGAATTCAATAATAAATGCCATATTAAATGCAATACTATCTTTCCAAGGTTCATTGGAATTCTTTCTATTTAGGGCAAAGCAAAAGATGACTCATAATATCCAAGATATACCTCAAATTTCAATAGTCTTAGAAATGCCTGTTCTCCTTGTAAATTTGCTGAAGGATTATATATACTATATTGCATCCCTACTGTTAATACTTGTTGATTAATTGGAAGTTAACATGAGCTGATTAAGAGATAAGGACCAGGGGTGTCCATTTAAAGTGGCAAACTAATTGGCCGACTGTCATTCCATTGATAACAACAGTCAGACTCGTAACATATGCAAATGAATCCATCAATCCATTATGAGGCAATTGGTCTACTGATTAGTTTTCTATTTTTAGTGGCACCCAACTTGAGCTTGATTACTCTAACATCAAAAGGCATGAAAGGGTGTTGATAATTGGACTTTCAGTTGTGAAAGTTGTAAATATTGCCATTTAACATGTTCTGTGTCCTTATATTTTATTGTTAATGAAAGCATGTACCATTTTATGGCCTTCAATTCTTATTTATTTTCAATACAAACATAGATTCTAGAAATTGTCATTTAGGCTAGAGGTTATTCTTTTGGATATCTATTAATTCGTATTTTTTTTTCCAATACAAAATCTCTCCATCTTAAACCAATTTAATGAATCGAGGTAATAAGTGTATATATGTGTTTAGGTATATGGTAGAATTCTGCTATAAGTTATTTAATTAATTTATTGTTGTTAAATTTTAATTAGAGTTCTTATATTTATAAATTAAATATTAATTCTTGTTAGGGGAGTGGATAAGTAGGCATTAGAAAATTTGAGTATGGATTTCAATAAAATTGATTTTTAATGTTGTTGTTCCAAACTAACATTAGAAGGGCCATAACATTTGATCTAATTCCATGTTTTATTACACTATTTTTCCTCTTATGAATCTAGAAATTCATATTAAAACTTTAACATTGCCTCCTTCAAAACTTGAGGAAATGGTTTGGCGAAGAAGATAGAATCATGAGGTGAGGTCCTAAAATGTATTGTTGAAGATCTGTGACTGCCTTTCCCCATAAATTCTCGCCATATTTGGGCCTTCTTATAAACTAGCCCAGAATGAGTACATGCATTACAGATTTCATGGTAGATTTACGTCACCAGGTATGGCTCTGAGCCCACCATCACCGTTCTACACCATTCTTGGGGTCTCTATGCATAACCTACCTTTTAATAAGTCACCAATTCTTCACTACAACTAATAAATGTCAAGCAACCTTAAGATGGCTAGACCCTGGACACAAGGTATAGGCAAGATGAATGAAATTTGGCTGCCTCTTTCAAGTATGTGTGGTGAACAAGGAGTAGGTTGGAGGCTCAACATCCACCCATTCGTTTCAGGTTTGTATACTTCAACCACAATCTTCTTTCGTTATTGTTGTTTTCCATTCATTTATTCTATGTATAATCAGTGACCTACAAATTGAATTTGTGCATATATTGGGGCATTTGAAAGCTTCTTCCAATATGATTTGGTCGATGTGCATAGCACATATTTTCTTTGAGTTTAACGCTTTAATCTGTTCAATCTGATATTCACATGATTCAACTTTACAATTATTTGGCAATTTGATTTGGCCTGTTAAATTTATATCTGTTCTATTTGACATTCTTGTGTATATATAATTGAATGTTGGTTGTATATATCCCCCTTTAGTGCTCAACAAAATTGTTATTTGGTCTTTTCTTGAATTTAAATTCTCTCCGATGAAATAATTACTTTTAATTTTAGAATAACTACTAGGAATGTTTGCTTTGTAGAGATTACTATGATTTTGAAAATGAATTTCTTTACTCTCTTCTTCAATATAAACCCTAGCAGTCTTCAAGTTTTCAAAGACTTCAGGTTTATAGTGCCTTTACTGGAGAGTCTGAATCTTTTTGCAACTAGGTTTAAGCATTTAAGTTTTGTTGTTCTAATTTGGTGAAATGCATATACTAGAACATACATATAATTGAAATGAAAGAAATATTTTAATAATGGTGAAGAGACCAAAATAATTATGGGATGATAAAACAACATTGGGAAAGAAGTGTATGCAATAGAATCCATGCTGCCTAGGTGAAATGTAGATGGCAAAGTTTCTTTAGAAAACATGAATTAATTTGATTGAGAGAACAAGTTATCCAAAGATGGCTTTGAGGATTTCCTAATCTATATATGATTCTTATTAAGGCCACCAACATCTGACTCTATATTGCTTCATTTTATTTTGCATGTTAAAACTTAGCTTGTAAGCTCAATATGGTAAGCTGTAAAAATTGAACCCTATTTGATTAGGATATTGTTAGTCTAATCACGGTGGCTTGACCGCGCATATGCATTGAATGTGCGATAATAGTTTTGTTCTTGAAAAGGAAAATAAACAATCATTTTCAAAATGAAAGGAAGAGTAAATTCTCTTTTACAAAAATCTTGGGTTAATAAATAAATAGTATCAACATTCAACATCTACCTTTGGACATCATTTCTTTTAAATAATACACTCTTGTATGTTTTCTTTATCGTGAGTAATAGATATTATGCATTGTTGAGTAGCTAAAATGCTATTGATTTCCCTTTGTTTATTTTATTTATGGTTTAACGACATTGACGTCATCAACGACTTCAGTATATTCAACTTCTTATGGTAATTTTGTTCATACATTGGGATTTTTTTTTTAATAATAGCAATACTATAAATTAAATATGTAGAAATCATTATACAACTCAAAAAAAAAATTAGTGCTTAAAATATGTCTAATTTTCCTTTTACATAATTATGCATTTCAGCTCTTTACTTAAGCTACATTTTTTTTGCCATAATTTGACGCCTAATCAACATATCTAACCATTTCATTGCTTTTGTTTTGTAGGTCTTGAAGACAAATGGCATATATCATAGAACCTCATCGTCAACCACCAACAATTGTATTATACATAACCAATCTTTTCAGTTGGTGATTTTCATGTGTCATAAAATAGTTTTTGTATTATAAAATTATTTTCCCCCAACATGCAATTTTCCATTATGTTACATTCGGTTACAAGGTTTATCATTAACCAACAACAACTTTACTTAATCCAGTTGACCTTTTAATTTATATGTTTTCTTTCATTGTACACAAAATATTATGTTCTAAAACCATTTAGCATAGCATACTAATTTAAATAAAGTTCCATTTGTTCATATTCAATTTTTCTCACATCCCATCATCAATTGACTTTTGCTATAAATAGTTAGTCTTAAGAAAAGAAATTTACATTTTCTTGCAATCTTTTGCCCTTCCCTTCAATATATTGCTAGAGTATATCTTGCTATCGGTGTAACCATTGCACCTCATTGAGGTGCAAGCGCTAGTTAAGTGGTTGTGGATTTGAATGTTTATGAGGGTTTTGGATGTTTTAATGTACAATTGTTTCACCCCCTCTCAGTTGTCTTGTTTATATTGAACAATTGTATAGGTGTGTATCACTGCAATTATTCCCCCAAGCATTATTATTTGACCTGCTGAGGTCAATCATCTTCCTTTCTAGGATTGTAACTTCATGCCACACTTCTGCCAACATATTTTCCCATAATCCTACCTTGCTTTTTTCTAAAAGAGGTATTCCTAGAAACTTCCCAAGTAAATCAACAAATTTTAGGCACAATACCTTGGTGATATCTTTATGCTTTTTTACTTTTTTGTTAAAGAAATATATTTTTTATTTATCCAATTCACTATTTTCCTAAATTCCCTATGTATTTTTCAAGAACTCGCTTTATTGTTCTTACTTCCTTCTTTGTAGATGAGGTAAATAACATTATGCCATCCACGAATTGTTGATGAGTTATTGCTTTTGTATTTGGTGTTATTTTTATTCCTTCCCAACCACCATTGATACTTGCCTCTTTGATACACGTCCCCAGAGATTATTCCATTATTATGAATAAGAAGGGAGATAAAGGATCACCTTGCCTAATGTTGCTTTTGGTATGAAAGAAACTAACATAGAGAACATTGGCATATTGATGCAATAGTTTACCCACTTAACCTAGCCTTCATCAAAACCGATTTTTTCCATTACTTCCAAAAACTTGATCGTATGCTTTTTGAATGTCCAATTTGATCAACATCTTCCCCGCTTTCACTTTCTTTATTGTATGGATGGGTTCATGGGGCATAATAATCCCTTATAAGATAGATCTCCCTAGAAAAAATCCACTATTTTCTTCCAAGATGATTCTTTTGAAAGCCTCCTTCAATCTATTTGTCATTACCTTTGTCACTATCTTATAGATAATATTGCACAAGGAGATAGGTTTGTAATCATCTAATGAATCAACTTAGATTTTTTTGGTACTAGTACTATGAAGGTGTTATTAAGGCTTCTTAACATTGTGGTTTTCCTCTTGGATTCCTCCACTACCTGAGTTAGCTCATTTCCTATTATATGTTTGAATTCCTAAAAGAATCATGCTAGGAATCCATCTGGACCAATATTTTTATCCTTACCCAATTAAAAAGTTTCGTTCCTTACTTCACTTTTTGTAACTTCATTGTATAGACTTTGGTTTTGAATTTCTATTATTAAATTTGAAATGCACTTCAATATTTATCCCCTTTCCGATGATGTCTTTGTTGGTGCTTTATTCAAAAGTGTTTGGAAATTTTTTACCGCTTCCTCACTTATCTCCTTCTTTGTTTGAACTTTAATACCTCTACGCATACAATATCTGTGATTCTATTCCTGCTTCTATTGTACTTAGAAAACATATGGAAGAGGTTGGTATTTTTGTGCCTTTCTTTCAACCATGTTTCTCTATATTTTTTCCTCCAAAATTTTTCTTCCCTTTCCAAAACTTCATAGTATTATTGCGTCAATTTCCTCTCTTTCTCAAAATATTCTTCTTTCATACCATTTTTGATCACTTGTTCATTAACTATTTATATTTCTTTCTCTATTCAAGCTTTATCTTCAAAAATGTTTTTGAAGTGGGTTTGATTCCATTCCTTCTAACACCATGGTGACTCCATTTAAAATCTACTAGTTAAGCAATGTTGGTTTTATTTCATGTTGTTGAGAGAGTGGTTCTCTTCAACATTTCAGCCTTTGGAGGCAGTCCTTCATGCACATGATGACTCTGCAATTCAATTTGGGTGACTTTACTTGTATGTACCCAAAATATGTGATTGGGTAGTCCTCTACCTTCCTTTCAAAATTTCAAAGTGTTTCATGTCATTCCCACGCTTAAATATTTCAAATTATAGAGGAAACCACATGTACACTCTCCCATACCATGATATTGCCAACTTTGCACCTCCCAATCAACCATATCAGGTTGCTTATGCCTCCCATTTCATTCCATAGAGCCCTATTGTTGTGGGTTCTTAATCTTATCAAAATACATACTACCCACCCGACCCTTCTCAAGCTTCCTGGATGCCTACACATTCCTATTAGTAATCCTAGGAGGATGCTTGTTCTTCCTTTCAACCTTAGAATGCGAGTGAACTCATGTCCATATTGCTAGATTTTAATAGGAGGTTGGTGTTAGAGTAATCATGCATTAGTTAATGATTAATTAATATTTAATTGATTATTAGTTTAATTTATTCTCATGTACACTTAAGCTAATCTTAGGATTGCTTTATCAAGTTAAGTAAGTGCTTTTCTATGTTAACTGGAGTGAGCTTTTATGTTTTTAAGGTTTTGATCCTAAATATCACTCAACCCTTATTGTATTTACTCTGGATATTTTCTCTCGAACTCCCAACCTTTGAGGACTCTTGTTTTCCTTGAAGATTCTTCAGGTTCTTTTGTAGTTTTTTCTTGTTGAGGAATATTGCATATATTGTTTGCAAATCTCTTGCTTGGAAGGTGTCTTTGTTCCTTGTTTGATCTTGTGGCCCATGGTTTTGTGGTTTTTCTCAATTCTAACATGGTACCAAAGCTATTACTAGATCATTTTGTCCCATCACATGTGATGTTGAAACTTGTCCTGATCTAATCCCTTTACTATTTAAAGGGAATGGGTACCTCACTAGGCCTTGTTTGTCGGGACACATCATGGATTCTTTTTAGGGTTTTTAGCTACTCCCTAAGTTCATCTTAAGGGGGGTGTTAGAGTAATCATGCATTAGCTAATGATTAATTAATATTTAATTGATTATTAGTCTAATTTATTCTCATGCACTTAAGCTAAACTTAGGATTTCTTTATTAAGTTAACTAAGTGCTTTTCTATGTTAATTGAAGTATCTTTTATGTTTTTAGGGTTTTCCTCCTATATAGCACTCAAACCTCATTGTATTTACTATGGATATTTTCTCTCAAACTCTCAACCTTTGAGGACTTATTTTCCTTGAGGATTCTTGAGGTCCTTTTGTAGCTTTTTCTTGTTGAGGAATATTGCATATATTATTTGCATATCTCTTGTGTGGAAGGTGTCTTTGTTCATTGTTTGATCTCGTGGTTTGTTTTTTTATGGTTTTTCACAATTCTAATAGTTGGATGATATGCAAAAGCGAAAAGAGTTGCAACAATAGGAGGAGTGAGCTAATCAATCCTATCAGGGGAAGCAAGGTTATTTCCCACAAAAAGATGAGTTTGTTCATCAAGCTCATTATTCAAAACAACAAAATACAAAAACTCAAGAGAAGTATGAGCAATAGTTGGAGACACAAAGAAGGCAACAAGAGGAGTATACAACAAAGGATATTTCTGATAGGAAAGGGAAAATCATACTTGCCCTTGCTCTAGTACAAATGCAAGATACTTAGGCAATCCCTTATGTGCCTAGCTTCAGACAAACACCTCCACTTGTTCCAAAATATCCCGCTAAGGAGAAAGTAAGAAAGCATAAGTTTGTAAGTTTCAAGAACCTTAATTAGCCTCTTGAAACTTCTATTATCCCTTCTTTTTTTTCTAGAGAAACCTATTGTGCAAGAGGTTTGCAAGCACAAAATTTTTTGTTTCAAGAATCCTAATCAATCTCTTGAAACTCCTATTGAACCTCCTGTGCCATCAATCAAATCTCCTATGTTGGAGACCCCAAGTTTTGAGAGCCTCAATTCCTCATAAGAAACTATCCTCGAGGAGGCTCAACCTTTTTATCCTATTGAGAAGCTCCTTCTGGAACTTCAACAAGTGATTCAATACCCTTTTGATCATTTTTCTCCCCCTATAGCTATTTCACTCTTCAAGGGTGGACCTGTGGTATAGGATCCTAATTGGTCAAAAAAATAAAAGGAAATTTTTTGGGCTAGGAGTGAAGAGGTTGTAGTTCTTGAAAAGCCTTCATGTGCTCAAAATAATTTGTGTCTTTATTTGTTGCAAGAAACAATTGGAGAAATAGTGTTGCAACAACAATATACTAAAAAGGTAAAGATAATTGATACATCAGAGGAATTGGTTCTCTCATTGGATGTCCTTCCTTGTTTTATTGAAGATGAGAAGGATAGATCACATATGTACCTACATCGGTTGAAGCCTTTGAGTAGCTTGGTACCAACTTGGTTGATGAAGACAACTCCATGATTTTGGAACAACAATAACATACATGTTTATCTCTTGCTATTATGGATGAAAATCCCCAATCTATTGAGGTCTATAGTTTCGAGGTGGAGGACCTCTTTTGGGATAATTTAGAGGCTTTTTTTTTCAAGCTTGGATGTCAATCCTTCACCCCAAAAAGATGAGCTTTGTGGGCAACAACATAAGAGTAAGTAACAGAGGATGTGACAACCATTACATGCCAAGAGTCTATTTCTATTGTAGCTAGTTGCCAAGAAGAGATTAAAACAGAGAGACAAACTGAAGAATTCGATTCTTCACCTAAAGTGTCTCAAAAATTTGAGGTTTGTGTTGATGAAGTGTGCATCAATTCAAGTGATTCAGTAGTTATTGAGCAGCCACACATTTTTTTGGAGAGTGATGCTCCTGTTGTTCAATTTGATTGTATGCCTAAGCTTCAAAATTTTTCACTTGAGTTGCATGAGGAAGGTCTTTCTTATGCAGATCAAAAATTGGTTTTGGCATATTTTGCATCACCATGTGAGCTAGAAACTTTCTCTTTTTGTTTCAATTCATGCAATGAGGAGGTCAACAGTGATAGTCATGGCCCATCCTTTTGTGAAGAAAGTTCTCTTCCTTCCACAAAAGGTTTATTCCTTAATGTTAACCTATCATCAAAAAATTTCACCCCTATTGTCATATGTTCAGCTGAAGCACCAGTGTTAGATGAATCTAACACTTGCATCATATGGTTCCCCTCCAATGGAAAATTTTTATAGTGAAGTGATTATTTACCTTGCAGGCATTTTGTGCAGTTTCATGCATGTTGGCAGTGGTTTTCAGTGGTTCCAACTGGGTGAGGTTTGCAACTATGGTTTGAGGGAGAACAACTCCTTCAAAAGGTTCATCTTTGATAGAGGAAAATTCCCTTTTTTTTTTCTTCTGTTAGTTTAATGTATATATTGTAAATATCTTGCTTTCCATGAAGTGCTCTTGCACACCTTGCATTCTCCATAAGGGAATGTATGTTTCTAGTTTCTTATTTTCCTCCAAGTGTAGGTCTGCACATGTTTTGTTTCTCCCTAGGGAGGCCCAACTATTGAATTTTTTCCATCAGGATTGTACCCAATAGACTGTAAGGCTACTGGATCCCATGATTAGTAGGCAATCATCTCACAGAAGTTACCATAAATGTTATCATTTCATGCCACCCTTTGATGACCCATCACTAATAATCGATCTGAGAGATCCTTCATGGGTCATCTTACATGAATTCTCCTTGAAGGTTCCCAAAATTACCTAAGTCCCAAGTTTTTGGGCTTTCAGAATTTCACTTACCTACTTACTCACATTCCTTCTTCACTACTCCCACTCCTTCTCTTCCTTCATTTTTCCTCTAAGTGTTTCAGGTTTCAACCTTTGGCCTTACTCTTTACCCATTACCAATCTCTCATGGTAAGCCTCAAGCCTTACCCATGATTACCAAAGCTCAATTAAAATTTTCAAGATTTTTCTAAGTCGTGGTTTTTCAAACTTCAAGGTCCAAGATTCCCTCTTACCTCTTCCATCTTTTTTCCTTTCTCCTATTAGTCTTTGAGTGTCAACCTTCATGTAGGGCCCCTCCATGTCGGTTATTCTCGACTTTTGTGTGAGTATTTGTGTGTGCTTCATTGATTACTGTGTTATTTGATTGTGTGAAAAATATCATATGTTAGTAGTCATGTTTAAATAATTAATTAAATCATAAGTGAGTTGCAAGGTTATTTAAAATATAATTAGAAATTAAAATAATAATCAATTAAATTAAATCAAATGATTTAGAACAAATAATCAAATTAAACTAATTCGTTAAAAGTAAAAGTGATATTATTAGATAAATTGATTTAAATTGTTGTGTTAAATTGAAGTTAATAATAATTATGAAAAAAATAATCTTGAAAAGATAATTATTTTAATAAGAAATTTAAATGGTTAAGGGGATAGGAAGCTGAAGTGTTTTAAAGCAAGAAAAGCTGGAAAGAAAATAATAAAAAAGAAATAGCAATGTCTCTCAAAATTCGAAGTCTCTTCAATAAATTCTAAGAATAGGGGCCTAATCGGGGGATCCTTGTCATTAATTGCTTCCATACTCTGCAAAAATTATTGGGTTTTGATGGTATTTTGAAGAAAGTGAAGTCTAGGTTGGAGAGGAGGATCAATGTTCTTCTATGAGAACGAATTCGATGGTTGTGTCAAAGGATCTTTCGCTTCATCATCTCAGTTTTCCTGCAACGAAATATCCAGGTTGGTCTTCTGAGACTCCTTATACGGTTCTTGTTATTGAAGTTAGCACTGGGAAAACAAATTTTGTTTGTATGTTGGTGCGGCTATGATTCTTTCATTCCCAAACATGAAATATTTGTGTTTTCGATACCATATTTTCTCCTGTGTAGCCTGGCCGAGCCCCTTTAGAGCACTATTGTTCAGGTGAATAACTATGTTACACATTTTCTATTATATACATATATTTACCTTTTTATATATTGTCGGACTATGTTGTATGTGGGTGATATGGTCATTATGCAGTCACCTTAGTAGCAGATCGATAGACTTCTTTTGCTTGGGGAAGGGATGATGTTAATCTTTGATTGTCATACTCTGTGGGCATCCTATGTGTATTGAAAAATCTGTGTTTCCCTCACCCTTGTTGCATTCCTTTAAGCTTGGAGAGCATACAAATTTGTTAGTCTTGAGCCACTATTATACTATCCTCGAACGCACTATTTATTTTTCCTTGGGCTATTTTTTTGTACAAACCTAGAGCCGAATGCTTGATGGCTAGGTTATGCCATATGTTTCCTTGGATACTGTCATTATACTCTTATATTTTCTTCCTTCTTACTAGACTCAGGTATAGAGTCATTTCTTTCACAATACACATGATAGTTAGCGACTTTATTCTTGTTTTCTATTGCATGCAAATCACTTTGCCAACAACTCTTTCTTATACGGTATATATATCGATTTAGTTCGGTGATTATACTTATGCCTGGAGTCATATATTCTTCATTATGATTTTATTTTGATAGTCAATGGTTTTGACTTGTAGTTGTTGATCCATACTTGAATGGTTGTTACGTTTCCGTATGTCTTATAGTGGGTATAGTGTATATAATATTTGTTTGTGCATTTGTAAGAATTCGATGGAGAGCATTAGCTATATATATTGGCGTATGAACTTCAACTGTAGTCCAAATATTATATAACTAAGTTGTGTTTTAGTGGGAAGGTTAGGTTAGGCTGTGTGTTTAGAAATTCATGTCATTTGATAATCATTCTAGTTGATGTGTATTCGGTGCCAATTATATTGGCAGTGATACTTTAGTTGTGTGTACTTTGTGGGTATCCAGTGTCTTGTGTCACCTCTTTTTGATGAAGGGATATTAGCTGTGGCATTCAAATTTATAAATATTCTTGTAAGTATAACCCCAGTGGAATAATTATAATGTTTATTTGTTATGTTGAGCTAAGCTTCCGTCAATGTTAAAATACATGTATATATTTAGAGGTAGGGGTAAGATGTATAAGGATTATTTGTGTCTATGACTGGTTTTGAAGATAAGTGAATTAAGGAATAGGGAAGCAATTTTTGGAGTTAATAATTGTTAATGTATATACTTATGAATGTATGGGACTAATAAAGTAAATAAGACTATATTTAGGTTGAAAATGGTTACTTAAATAAAGATAAACAAGGTTAAGTTTCCTTGACACTGAAAATTGAATGAAGGTTATTTCCATTATTAAATGATTAGCAAATTGTCTAAGAAGATTAAGAAATTTAGGATATTATTATTACCACAATTATTATGGATTATTCTTTGTTAATTTGTAGGTGAATATTGTTATTTTATAACCTTTAGAGTGGAATGGTAAGATTAGTGTGTAAGCTAAATAACTAGGAAATTGTATTAAGATCGTCTCAAATATTATTATTCGAGGGAAATAATCTTTTAATTTAATTATGAGATTAATGATAAGGAATATTATGAAATGTTAAAATATGCCTTGAGATAATTACGATATGTGATTATAGAGTTCCTTTATTTATTTTAAATTAATTCTTATTAAACGAATGGATAAATTGTATTTGAAATGGTCATTGTTCATTTAAGGGTAGTTTGGTGTATCCTATTTGTGGTGCCCTCTTTGGAATTTGCTTGGCTTCGAAAGTGATTTCATTCCATTGGGTTCGTGTCCTTTTTTTTTATGAGTGATTTGACAAATTCTTTCATTGTGACTTTTCTTGAGTTGACGTGAGTTAGGGATCTTCTTTAAGTTAAATTGTGTTGCTATTCATTTAACTTTACGTGGTATATTCTTGGTTTGTGGGGGTCTTATTAATTGATTTTGTGGGGAAATATTTTGGATACTAATGCGATGCTTGGTTGTGATAAGTTTATGCTTCTTATTGTATGCAATCTTTCCACTTGTACTATTTTGGTGAAACATTAAATTATATTGTCATGTTGTTGATTTTGTCAAAGGTCATTTGTTTACCAACTGTACAGGTATCTTGTGAGGAGGAAATTGAGGTCTCCCTTGGATGCCTGGTTTCATGCTTTTACCTTTGTTGTTGAAGGATTGTTTATGGATGGTTCCGTGTTGGTGTGAATGCCTTTGGAGA
This sequence comes from Sequoia sempervirens, assembly GCA_007258455.2. Taxonomy (NCBI): domain Eukaryota; kingdom Viridiplantae; phylum Streptophyta; class Pinopsida; order Cupressales; family Cupressaceae; genus Sequoia; species Sequoia sempervirens. The sequence continues at coordinate 15,573 of VDFB02364928.1, forward strand.
TTAATGTTGATTTAAGGAATCCTTTGTCATTTAAATTGCGTTGCAATGTAATTGGGAACTCGTATTTTGTTTATGAGTTGTGGGTAGTTGATCTTCTTGGATTTTTGATTTATTTTGTATCAAAGTTGATTATGTAGTCTGGATGGGGTTGTTGATCTTATTTTGGTTTATTCACTCATTATATTTGATTTGAAAATAAGTTCTTATGGCCTTGCAATTATTGTTGTCAGTTCTTTGATGGGGAAACCCTAGTGTAAACCTTTTGAGATTTTTCCAGAGGTTTGATTTTATTGCTGGTCAATGTTCCTCATTTTATGTGCTCTTGCCATGGCAAAATATTGGTATCATTATTTTGAAAGGGTTGTACGAAACTTTGTGAGACTCTGATTTTGTACTTGTTAGCGAGATGGGTAATGCCTCACATGCTTTTATGTTGTGATTCTTTGTTCAAATTATGATGGTACAACCCTTGGCTATTTTGATTTGATGTTGTTGGGTCTCTAGGGAGAGAGGCTCCTCGTGGGGGCCGTCGCCCCATTTAAGGGGAAGGGCACAGGATAACCCATGAGTGAGTTAGTAATCAAGTGAAAACCTAATAATTAACTTAGGAGGGTTGGGTAGTATTACACTAAAAAGATAATTGTTGCCTCATCCGCCTTTTAGTGCTACCACAGACTAAAGGGGATTGAGAAGGTCATGGTTGGCATGATCGTTGCCTTGACTTCACGGAAGGTAACGGTTCCGCATGAGCAACTCTATGGGGCGGTTCCTTGAGATAGGTAGCCTGGCAAACCATAGATGGAGGCAGTTCCTAGTGCTTGGTTGCTTGGATAATCCATCAATAGATGGAGGTGGTACCTTGCAACAGGTAGCTTGGAAAATCCATGTTAAGCCATGCGATGCCACTCTCCCCTAGTTGCCCAGGTGTTTTACTTTATTGTGTTCCTTTGGAAGTATGTTATGGGAGTTGGTTTAGATTATGGTTGAATGGACTTATATTGATTTATGGAGTATTGCCTTGATACATCTTTGGTGTACTTTGTGGTCTTGTATGATCTCATTGATGTTTGACTTATGACCTTGTACTCTTATGGTACTGTGATATGATGTTATTGTATTGTTTAATTGCAATTTGGAATTGTATTATGTTTATTAATTCACTTTGATTTGGAAGTGTTTCATGATCATCCATTGGTTACTTGTTTACTAGTCATTGCTTTGATTTATGTGATGAGATTTATGACTTTAAGTTATTATGATGACTCTTGGATGTTGTTGATTATGTCATTGTAATCCTTGAGTTTTATGATACTTTTGTATGACGTTGAGTCTTGTGGTTCCCTATTTGGATGTTCTTGGTTGAGGTCTCTTCTTGTCTGCTCCTTAGCATGGGGGGTGGGTCTTCAGACCCACGTGGTCAGGTGGAACGTGCTAAGCACCCCATTGGGTCCCCAGTCGAGGATCGAGAGGTGCGGATTGGTGCTATTGCAGCGACTCCAGAGTTGTATTTGTCTTGGAGCTAGTTATGATACTTTGTATTCATCTGTTTATTTGTATCATATTATCTTGTGTATGGTTTCCATTTATGTTGGAAACACTTTGGTATCATTGTACCTCTTGAACATTGTATTGTAATGTAATGTTAAACTTGGTGTGGTTATTGGCCATGGTAGTTGTTATTCAATGTGTTAAGTTAATCTTGCATATGTTGTATTTATGTACACAGATGGCTTCTTATCAATGATTATCATGTATGTGTTATATTTGTTAATGTTTATTTTGTTATGGATTATATCTTTGGCTTTTATTCTTTATTGTCGTTGTGTGGATCTAAGTCTCGTAATGACTCCTCGTGTACCCCAAGGGATGTACGTGTTAGTGAATCTACTTAAATGAAATTCATGTCATGAATTAATGTGTATTACATGTATATTATGTTTACTTGAAAAAAAATAAATTTTGTGCAATAATTATTGTTTAATTGTCCTTTGGGGTTCGCACGGCGGGGTCTTACACTTCAGCCTTACCTCTTCCCTCTTACCATTTTCGCTTCACAAGGCATAAGCCTTCCTCCCGATCCCCAATCCCCGAAATCTCACCTCTTGCTTTTGGACATTAGACTTTCGATTTCTCCCTTTTTCCTTTTCATTTTCACTCCTTCAAACATTTGACTAAGTGTTAGGTTTTTAGATGTCAGGATTGGACCTTCTCCTTTACCTCTTACCTTTCTTCGGTAAGAAGTAACCCTTCTCTTTGACCCCGATGGTTCCTTTCAGACTTCACTCTTCCTCTTTCCCATTTTTTCATTTACAATAAGGCGTAAGCCTTATCCTTGGTCTCTAAAGCCTGAAAAAGGGTTACTTTTTTTGAATTTGTGATTCCTTCCTTCTCTCTTCTTTCCTTTGGTATATGGTAAGTAGTACACGCCCAAAGCCTGATCTTTAATGGCCTAACACTGATTTGCATAAAGTATGAAGTAAGCGGCATGAAGTAGGCGCAATACCCAAACCCTGAGAAAGATTTTGTTTCGTGGCTCTAGACCATTTAATCCTTAGGGTCTGACGCCCTGACCTTTAAGTGGATTTTGACATGGTTTTTTTGGGCAACACCATTAATGCTCAAACCACTTTTGAGCAGCCTATTTTGACTCATGGGCTTCAAGGATGACATTTATTGCATCCCTTATCTTCTGCAAGTGGATTTCATAGGTGCCCATGTTGATTTTATTGTAGATTGTTGACCTTTCTTGTTAGATCCATGCTCTAATCACAATTTTCATAGTCGATCCATTCTTCCACACACAACCTTCATTGCTAATCCTAGTTAGGGTTAGGGTTTAGTTTTTGGTTCTAAGTTATGCTTGATCTATAAAGGTAATAAGTTTATTCATTTCAAGGGTTCTTCCTCTGGCTCCTCTATGATTTTTCTATTGCACACTATATTTTTTGCATTCTACCATTGTAAATTTTGCTTCTAAGCTTTATGTTAATAAAATTCAACTATTATCGCTGTCATCTCTTGCATGTTTGAGTAAAATTTCCATTTACCTTCATGTATGACTATGCATTTTAGTTGTTTCATTAATATATTATGTTTTTTTAAAGTGGGAAGAAACAAACTCTATCTTGGTGCATCACCTTCTTTTACATTTCATGTCTCCTATATCTTTTTTTTGTGATCTGTTAGAATATAATAGAAATAGGATTTCATGTGTTGGGTTAGACGAACACATTTTCACTTAGGTTAGAAGAGGAAACCAACCTTTTCTGGAGATTCAACCTCATTTGCACAGGGTCCTACACCTTCAGGTTGTTTCCATTGTGTCATTAGAACACTGAACTATTGTTCAGTAGGACACAATTTTATGTGACAATACATCCCTCTCCCATTTTTTTATCACCCCAAAACCTCAGCTTGCTCATTGTTGGCCATTATCCTCCCCATTTGAAGAAGGCCACTTCATTCTCTATATTGTCTTTTCTAAAGTATCATTTTATAGAAAAATTGATATGCATTTTCTATAAGAGTTAGGTTTAAGATGGATTCTATTTGCACTTGACACTAGTCATTCCCCTTGCCTGAACATCTCCTTATTTTTTCAGGTCACTTTGCATGGTGAATCAATTTTTTTAATCCAAATTTCCATCAAGTCTCCATCTTCTATTTGAGCCCAGCCACGAGCCTAACATCCTCATCATATCTACATTTTCTTGTTGATGTCATTTGTTCTAGCGATTAATTGACTGATCATTTAAAGCAACCCCCATTTCCTTTCTCTTTATACCTCATATTTTTTTCCCTTGGCCATATTTCTCTATTATCTTGGTTCCATTTCCCCCAAAAATTTCACCCCTAAAATTGCCATGATCCATTAGCTCTGCTTACTTAGGGAAATCTAATACCACCACCAAAGGCTCTAGGCTCATTCTTGTATAGAATTGATTGATTTTTTCATCCAATCTCTTCCATCCATTATATTCCTTATTATAATTTCCAACTTTAAACCTTCCTCCTCTTTGGAACTGGTAACCTGCACCTTCGTGTGACTTAACTTGCATATCCCTATTTCCTCCCTTATCCTCTTGTGTTTGATTTCTATGCTCATTTTGGATTGTTCCCGTGTCCTCCTCCAACAACCATTCCAATTCTTCCTAATCTACCCATGCACCTACTCTCCCTACCATTTTTTTGAATCCTGGCGAACTCTAAAATTCTTGATTGTGGGAGATTTAACTACATATATAAGATAGGGAGAATATTATTTGGGAAAATTTATTAGTAAAATGATATTTCTTTGGATTGAATTTAAATAATCTAGTATAACTTTAATTAGTTGGGTTAATGAAAAATAAATTTAAAGATGTATATTAAATATTAAGTTTGACATCCTTTAGAGCCTTCTAATAATCACTTGGTGTGGGAATGCTAATGCCTAACCATGTAGACAATAGAGATTCATCCAAATCATCAAGCAAAAACCTTTGAAACTAATGCTTGTATCAACTCCTTAATAATCTCCTTCCCTTTGCCAAGATCCAAAAGAGAAGCCGCAAAATGAGAAGAAATGTTTGGCTTCACTCTATAACAATTATTCGACATCAAAATTTTGTCCCTTAACACTTGTTTCAGTGCCAAGATAATGAGGTCATGGTGGGTTTTGAAAACCACTATAAGTATTTTATTTGTTATCTCTCCAAATAAAGCCATTTGGTAATGAGAGGAGATTAGATGAGTAGGAATGTCCATTTCCAAATCCTTGGCTTTGCAAATGTTTAAAGTGATAAAAATATTTCTCAAAATTATCTTTAATAAACAAAAAGCTTTAGTTCACATATGAAATCAAAGGCCTGTTGTGTGAGAAAATGATGAGATTCTTTTTCTTACACTCGCCACCTTATACAAAATCTCCAAAATTTATAAAGAATTAATTACCATGCACTCAAATCATCACATTGAATTTATCTATAGAGTGACATGTCTTTAATGTAGGTTTCTTCCACACAATCACTTGCATGATTGACAAGAGCATCGACCACTTCATTGGCCTCATGATATTCATGATTAACTCCTCAAAGATGTGACAACAATCGGCTAGCCTCTGAGAACATAGAATCTAGTTTCCAACCTTAGAGAAATTTTTTCCTAATGGTGTTTATAACTAAATTTGAGTCCCATTTCCAATTTGGAAATATTAAGTTTTATACTTGTAGTGTAGAAAATTGTACACCTTTACAATTTCAACTATGTTTGTATCCCATTAATAAATTGGACTTAATTAAGCTTCTAATTACCTAAATTATGCATTCCAAAGCCTTATTATTCCCTTTTCTGAAAGGGAAACCTATATTAAACAATTGATTTAAAATTAATTTAAACACCTTGGAAATTGTGTGTCCTAGACTTAGGTCATAGGACCAATTCACCCAAGGGAAAATGGGTCCCCTTTAAATGCTAGGACCCAATTTTTAATATATTTTTGGTGGCATTTTAATGATTCAAATCCAAGTTTCAAATGTCGGCTTGTGGAATCTAATTTTTGAAAAAAATAGATAAATAAGGTCTATAAACACATAGTTATTTTATCAATTCAAATCTAAGACACACTATCAAGAATTCACAAGAGAAAATATTATTGTCAAGAGCATTGAAGAGAAGATTTATCAGTCATCTACAACAATCAAGATCATATCATCATGTCAAAATTCATGTGTTCATGTCATGTTTGGAGCTAACATTGTGATGTAGGTTTCAAGCATTCGAGCATCAAATCAAGAAATCAATCAAGCCAATTCATGAAAGATCCAATCCTTAGAGTGATGTGTTAGACTTCAATCCTCTAAGGGTAGCTATTAAGGGTTTGGTGAGTTGTAGAATAGCTTTGTTCATTCATTAATTCCTTCCATTTATCATCATTTGAATATCAAGGTTTACATGGGGTTTGACTAAGGTAGACCCCCATTCACCCAAAAAAAACAACTTTTCTTCTTTGCATGTGCAAATTTACAGGTGAAGAAGGATTGAAAGTTGATCAAAGGAACAATTTTGTAAAGTTGTCAAAGTTGTCATCATTTTTTTCAAGCTAAAGAAACTCACCTACAACATTTATTTATAGCTTTCCAACAATCAAACCTGGAGAAATTAGAAGCTTAGATCTAGGATCTGAGGACTCGAAAATCATATTTTGGAACCCTACACTAGGACCCATTCTCCCTAGGGTGAACTAGTCCTGCTACAAAGCTCATAACCTAATTTTTATGTTAGGTGCACACCATTATGCCCTTCTCAAATTTCCTATAAATTACTATTTCTATTTCTGCTATCATAATATTATGCATTTCAAGTGTTAGGTCATGTAATTTAGTTTGTTAATGCATTTGAGATTATCTCCCAAAAGTGCTAATCAGACATTTATGTCATAAGAAAACAACAGACCTTCCTAATAGGGTTGACTCACCTCAATGTTGAAAGTCAATCCTATACTTGGGAGATATCTTTCTCTAATGAAATTAGGGAAAGTGAAAGTGTATTTAAACCCTTAGATCATTCTACACCACATCATCACACCCCCTTTTTCCCTCATTTCATTTTGGTGAACTCGACATTGTACAACATAAATTTTGATTTGGAAGTCTTTAAAACCCTAGATCTAGGATTTGCATTAGTTAGTCTTGCATCTCATTTAGGGTTTCAAAATTGCATCTTGCATAATTCAAAATTACATTTTTCATCCTTTAAAATCACAAAAATTCAAAAATATTGTATACATATTGCTTTCATTTTACATATTAGTTTGCATATTAGTGTCTTTCAATTATTTACATCAGAAAATTCAATCAAAATTGTATCAAAAAAGTCATGGTTTTTCTTGTTGTTTGTCATCAAAAATTGCATTTGCATTTAATCATAAAATTTTGGAAATTTGTAATTGAAAGAATCTGTTTGTAACCTGAAATAGAGACCTTAAACATTAACTTAGTAGGCTTTAATTTTTCAAATCCTTGTGCAAAGAACCATTCATCCTAGGGTGAATCTATCCTTGTATAGGTCAATTTCCAAATTTCTGGGCATAAATTTGTCTCTGTCTGCTTTATATCTTGCTATTTGCAAATCTCGGTTTCAATTTCTAAATTGAAATTTATTTATAGATGTTTGCATTCACATAAATTGGTCAAAACAAGTGCATTGTTTAAAGTAAAATTTGCATTTCAAAAGACATCATATTTAGGTTTTTGCATTTTAAAATCAGTAAATACTTATATATCAGACTTGAAAACTTTGCATCAAGCTTCATTATGGATGTGTGTTTTGGTAACATATGAATTTCCTTAAGATCTTTGATTGATGTTTCCAGTTGTATATTTGGAGATGATCCTAATGCAATTGATAACACTCATGAATCTTCACCTCCTAATGAATGTCCCCATGAGGTAGAAATCTTAGGCCAAGATGAAGATAACATGCAAAAATTCATACAATACTCCTTAAGTAACCTTGAGAACAATACATCCTTCTATCCATCCATGCAATAATCGACACCTCCTATCATCCCATCACTTGATATGTTCAACCTTTTGCATCCTGAAATTGAAACACAAAGTAAGCCTCGACCATCAATTGTGAAAAAACTTGTTAACAAGGACAATAGTGATACTCTTTTATCCTATGATCATCGAGTTACCAACACACCTATCAACTTAGAAGAGAGTTATGACCAAGGTTTTAAAAGCTTAAACAAACAAGGATGTGACTTAACTAATGAACATGAAATCCATCAATTGCTTGAACAACAACCATCAAAAGATACTAATGGACTAGGATATCAAGATCATCCTTGCCCACCTCCACCTCAATGAGTGGCCCAATCAAGTAAGAAACTTAAGCCCTACAAACTAAAAAAATTACCATTCTTATGCACTATAATAGAAACTGAAAAAAATGGATCAACTCCTCCGTCTAGGATTGATTAGACTACCACCTATCAATGAAAGAAAAAAGGAAACAATACAAACATTAATTACTGTGCATTTCATAGAACTCTTGGGCATCTTACTGATGAGTGTCATGCTTTACAAAGATTGATACGTAAAAATGATATTATTGATGAAATTGGATAAGATGCACACAGTTAACTCCTTCCCATGTGATAGTTTTAGAATCATAGCATACTCACTATTACATGTATGAAATTTCATGCAAAACATTTCCATATTGCAAGGAGCATAGGAGAATGGGAAACATCAATTTTTACAATCTTGTGAAGATCAGTTCATCGCATGTGATAAGAGATATGCCTAAAATAGTCAAGCATGTAAGTACTTTGTGCAAGGAATGTTAGTTTGGAAAATAGAAAAGGATGAGTTTCAAGTCTAAAGGGTATTCTTCTTCTAGACCTTTGGAGTTGATTCATCTTAACTTGTGCGGACCTACTAGAACAAAAATTTTGAAAGGAGAAAGGTATTTCATGCTTTTTATTGATGATTTCTCTAGGGTGACATGGGTAACATTATTAAAAGATAAATTTGAAGCTTTTAGTATATTCAAGATCTTCAAATCAAAGGTTGAGAACGAAATGAATGCTAAAATCAAGTGTTTGAGTTTTGATAGAGGAGGTGAGTTCACATCAAAAGAGTTTAATGATTTTTGTGAAGAAAATGGAATAAGGATGCACTATCTTCTACTAGAAATCCTTAACAGAATGGGGTTGTGGAAAGAAAGAATAGGATTGTTCAAGAGATGGCAAGGACTATGTTGAAGGAATCAAATCTTCCTGATGTTTATTGGAAAGAGATAGTTCATATTGCAATCTATATTCTCAATAGAGGATTGTCAAGGGTGAACAACACTAAGACCCCTTATGAGTTATGACACAAAATACCTACAAATATCAGGTATTTTAGAGTCTTTGGAAGTAAATGTTACATTAGAAGAGATGAAGATGTTTTAGGAAAGTTTGATTCAAGAGCTAATGAAGGTATTTTTATTGGATATTCAACTCAAAGTAAAACATACATGTGCTACAACAAAATATTGGGAAAGATAGTTGAAAGCACAAATGTTAAGGTTGATGAATATTTACATCATATGTATGAAATTGAGGACTATAGATCTAAGGCACCTCCCTACTCAAAACAACAACAAGAAGAAGCAATATAAAAGCATAGTAGGAATGCTACCAAGTATGCTCAAAGGAATCAATTAGAGGATCAAATTATTGGAGATAAGAATGGAGTGCTGACTAGGATAAGGCTTGTAAAGACAAATAAACAAGTAAACTTTTGCTTACTATCAAATATAGAACCAAAAAAATTTGTTGATTCTAGCAAGGATGAAGGATAGATATAAGAAATGGAAGAAGAATTGAATTAGATTGAGAAGAATCTGACTTGGGAACTTGTTCCAAGACTTGCAAACAAAAATGTGATAGGAACAAAGTGGGTATTCAGGAATAAGTTGAATGAATATGGTGAAGTTGTAAGAAAGAAAGAAAGACTAGTATGTAAAGGCTATTCATAGGTAGACAAAATTGATTTTGAGGAATTTTTTTCTCTATTAGCAAGAATGGAAGCAACTAGAATGTTTCTTGCTTTTTTATGCCACAAGGACTTTAAAGTTTATCAGATGGATGTCAAAGTAGCCTTCCTAAATAGAGATTTGGAAGAAGTCTATATAGAGCAGCCTAATGGATTTTGATTATCAGAAGACCAAACATGGTGTGTAGATTCAAAAAGGAATTGCATGGCCTCAAACAAGATCCTAGGGCTTGGTATGCAAGGTTGGACAAGTACTTGCTTCAGCAAGGTTTCAAGAAAGGTACTGCAAATAATAATCTTTACTTCAAGATTGAGGATGAAAGAATTTTGATAGTTGTTGTATATGTTTATGATATAATATTTGGTGGAAATGATGAGATGTGCAAGAATTTTATTGAAGAAATGTAGAAGGAATTTAAAATGTCTACGATAGGTGAGTTATCCTTCTTTCTTGGTCTTCAAATTGCTTAGCTAGATGATGGTATTTTTATTTCTCAAGAAAAGTATGCCAAGGAGATGTTGAAGAAGTTTGAAATGGAAGATTGTAAAGCTGTGAGTACCCCTATGGTAATTGGTTGTCATTTGAGAAAAGATGATGAGTCTCCCTTGGTTCATCAAACTCTATATAGATCTATGATTGGTAGCATGCTGTACTTAACTGCTTCAAGGCCTAATATTATGCATGTGGTATGTTTGGTTACAAGATTTCAAGATAATCCTAAAGAAACTCATGTGAAGGTAGTCAAGAGAATCTTTAGATATTTGAAGAGCACTATGGATTATAGATTGTGGTATCCGGAAGGTAATACAATTGATTTGAGTGCATACACTAATGCTGATTGGGCTAGTTGTGTTGATGATAGAAGGAGTATTAGTAGTGGTGATTTAATTTTAGGGAAAGGGTTGGTTTAATGGCACAATAAAGAGCAAGATTTAGTACATTTGTCAACAATAGAAGAAGAGTACATTGTTGCATCATTTTTTTGTGCTCAAGTGTTGTGGATGAAGAAAACATTGAAGGATATCAAGATAAAGTATGATGAGCCCATTCCTATTCTATGTGCTAATACAAGTGCTATCAATATTTCCAAGAATATAGTGATGTATTCTAGAACCAAGCTCATATCAATCTAGTATCACTTTTTAAGAGAGAAGATTGTAGATAAAGAAGTGAAGTTAGATTATGTATCTATAAAGGATCAGGTTGTAGACATTTTCACAAAGGAACTTGCAAAGGATACATTTGAATATCTCAGGCAGAAGTTAGGGGTAATTGCTCCTCCTTCTTGCTAGATGCATAGTTGGTGAATCTATCCAGGGGGAGTAATTCAATTCATATATTTATACTTGGATTGATGAGGGCTACCTCTTAGGGGAAGAAGGTAGTCATTGATGCTGATAGGGGGAGCTTGTATGAAGGGAGAGTATGCCCTTTTTCCCTTTGTCCTTGATGTCAAAGGGGAAGAGATTATGCATCAAAGGGAGAAAGTTGGTTAGTTTTTCCATCAATTCCAAAGGGGGAGATTGTTCTAGTTTGTTTGTCATTGATGTCAAAATTTCTATGGAGAGTGTTGCAGTCTGGTTGTTTGGTTTCCAAAGTTTCTGAGAAATTCTCTACATTGCTCTGCTAATGTTGTTTTTCTCCTATGATTTGGATGACTTCATGTTGTGTAAAGGCATGTGTGATCCAAGTTTCAAATCAGTTAGCTATTAGAAAGTTGTTTTTGAGAGCAACAAATTGAAGACTATGTTGGTTCTATGAGGATGTTCTCAAAGGAGTAAAGGTTGGCTTTACATATCTCTACATTTATAGATATGGTTATGCGGTTTAAAAGTTAATTACTTTGAGATATGAAGGTGTTATATCCAAAATTTCATGTCAATAAACCCTCCATAGAGAAATTTATAAGTGAGTGTATAGCAATATGTTGTCTGGTGACTAGTTTTAATGTCTATCTACTTGCGCTAGAGTATAAGGTTGTTAATTTCAATTATATGATTTTTTATGGAAACTCCACATGTCTCATAGTTTCTAAGGTTTGAAGCACATATAGATCTTTCTTGTTTCCAATACTACACAAATGTTTCAAGTCATTTTGTGAAGATATGTTTTTGTTGAGGCCAACTAAGGTATGTTGATGATGTGTGCCACAAGTTCAAGTATGAGCGGAGCTTATGAAGTGTTTGAAAGTGTTGTATGGGTCATGTCGACTCATTTCAAAGAGATGCAAACAATTATTTATCATTCTTGTGTACCACCATTGGATGTGAAGGCCGACATGTTACAAGCTACATTTTTCTTGTTTATGGCTGACCTAATTTGTATTTAAAAAGTGTGTGGATGATGTTCATATAAGATCAAAGGTGTGAAGAAAGTTTGGGGCCAGGTTAAGTGTGTGTTGGAGTAAACAAGTTGTGTTCCTCTTCCTAGTGTTGTGTGTAGTCTTTTGGGTCTTGTCCTCTACACGTTTCATGTTGATTATTTTATCCTTAGTTGACTTGGAGATGTAATATAGGTGATGCCACAATACTAATTTACAATTTTTGGCCAAACTGGACACTGAATTGATTTTTTCTAGCTAAATCTTCACTTTCGGGCACCTATAGCGGCTAAATATGAGGAATTTGAAGATGATGAAAACTAGTGATTTGTGAAATTTTTTCTATAGATTATAAATATATTTTTTTCAAAATTTTTGGAATCAAACTGCACTTCTTTTTCCATCTCCTTCAAAAACTAGCTTTTTCAAAAAACACCATTTTTAAGGAGTGATGCTCACCGTATACAGCATACCTTTTTTTCCATGAAGGATAAAATTCTAAATTTTTTGAATTTAGATTTTTAACTATGATGTCTAGCGATTTCATTTGGTTTCATAGTATTTTATTAAATATTTTTTCCTTAATCAAGTTTCAAGGTCAAACCAATTACAATTCAGACATAGGCAGACTACATACAACATAAATTTTTTTGTATGTATTGAATTTTTTTTTTTTTTGTTTGATCAAGGACTTAAATATCTAGTACACTGATATTTTTCAATTTTTTTTTTGATAATCTACTATTTTTCCACATGTACAAAACAAAGAGCTTGATTTTCAGTGAAAAAACTACATTCACAAGAAATAAAAAATAATTATAATAATAAAATTAAATTTATTTAAAATTATACTTTTTGGGAAGCTTATAATAAGGACTACATACTTACAAAAACTAAATTTTAAATGAATTCATTGTTCCCCCAAAAGGTAAATCAAAAGTGGTTTTTAATTAGCATTTTGATAGGTGTAAAGGAGACTCCGTTATAGGTATGGTTTAAAACTAGGGGGGTTCTATCCAAGGGGGTTTGATCTAAGGTGGTTCAATCAAACCCTCTTCAATTTGAATCCTTTAAATGGAACTTTTCAAGGCATAAATCATAATATTTTCTAAAAATATCTGATTTCAACAAAAAATAGGATCTCTAGGAAATTGTAAACCAATATTGCGGGATCACCCATATTTTTGTTTTTATAGGCCAACATGAGATGTAATCAATGTAATATCATGTATAAATTGTAAAGCTAGTTTATCTAGTATGTGTGTGATTATGATAAATATGTAAGCAACTAAAGGAGAAAAAGAAGTTGTGGCAGATCCTATCTAGTTTCATCTTGATCATATCTCTATGATAGAAGGGAAGTGAAGAAGTGTGCTTGAATGTTTTCTTGAGGCAATGAACTGAAGGTAGAACTTCTTAATTGTTGAAAGTAGTGAGCTAGTAGGCAGTTGAGAAGACATTTGTGGATGTTACAAAACAAAATTGCAATCATCAAAAGAGATTGAGCCTAATTGTGAATTTTAGATAGTGGAAAGACTACCATTCTATAATCCTTCTTGGGTGTGTACTGAGATCAGGGAGTTGTAGCTTCCTTGGGTTGTAGCCCTAAAAAAAATTGTAAATGTTGTTCATCTTGTGAGGTTGGATTAGGATAGTAGCTCCTAGCAACTTTCCTCATGGTTTTCCCCCTGTGGGGTTTTCCATGTATATCTGGTGTTATTTTGTGTTGTGAATTATCTTCTTCTTTCATGTTCTTACTTATGCAATTTAGAGTTTAAAGTATATGTTTTTTCTGAAGAGTTTGAGATTTGATAGAATACTAATTCATCCCCCTCTTAGCATTACAGTGTGTTCAACATTATGTTGGTCTATAGAGTGACAGTTTTAAAAATGCTTGTTGGGGTCCCACTCCTACGCTTAAAACACATATGTACTAGTTTATAGTGATTCAAGTTAAAAAATTGGATCATTATTAGCCATTATAAAAGTGTGTTATTACTTTATAATTTTATCTATTTATAACTTGTGCTAGGTATTCAATTCATATAATGCTTGTAATGGCTATTTTGTTTGCTATCTAAGATGACTAGAATATTAATATTTTTGGTTCTTTTATGTGAAAATAGTAAGAAGGAACATATAAATCTCTTGTAATGAATGTAATATAGATTTTATTAACAATACAACTTATAATTTCTATTGATTCCCATGGACTTGTAGATATCATGAATGACTGAGGCTCGATAGATAGCGATGCATTTCTATGGTTTTAATGTGTGATGGAATATGGTATTCATTTCCACTATTGATTTCTATTATAATTTGAAATATTTTGTTTGATTCCATAGATTTATAAGCTAATGTTGCAAAAAAAATATACTAGACCTCGAATTCAATTTGGGTCACATGATTAGATATTAATAGATGATTGTTCTTTGATTCTATAGGTTTATAATGCAATGTCATAAAATAGTGTACTCTAGCTAGAATTTAATATGGGCTATGGGATTAAATATTAATGGATTTTTATGATTTAATTCCATAGGTTTATAAGCTAATTTCATAAAAATATTTACCCCCCGTCAAAATTTATTTTGGATTGTATGATTAGATATTGATTTGTGGTTGATGCATTCATATTTTATAATTATAATTTTATGTTGTGAGCTATAAAATATTTAGTCCATGTGTGTTCCAAAGCCTTTTTATAGCATATTTTTATGGGATTTCCCCATTGGCCCTGATAAGAGGCGCTATACCTTGACCTTATTGGTGGGTGGCTATCACCCCGAAGCCACTACTTCAACATTAGAAAAATGGGAAAACACTAGGAAAAATAGAAAATATTAGGAAAAAAATACATGGGGTACTTGTGTCAATGATTTTCTTTTTTAAAGGAAGGGTACACTATGGTAATTAATTCCAATAACTAGTATTAATTTACTAGTATTTTATAAGAATTTCTAGTAATGTGCATAAACTTTCTAAGAAAATTAATATTTTTTTTCAAAAAAATCAAAGATTCACCAAAAATTTATGTAAAATTTTAGGATCCTTTTCTTAAAGTTATCATTATACCTCACCAAGAAAAATTATGAGGTTGATGTTATGGGTTTTTGAAGTAATTCTTGGGCGGGTTTGTGATTGTCTATTTAGATATATTTTAATTTGTAGTAGGAATAAGGAAGAACAAATAAAAAATAAATAATTGAGTACTGCAAAGATTAAGATAAGAAATTTTATTGATCAATGTGAAGAAGTGTATTTTCATGAAGATATAAGTAGTATACTTGGGATTTTTAATCTCAATTGAAGGATTGAAGATGAAGTTAGAGAAGGTAAGATAAATTTTTAAGTGGCCTACACTAGTGAATATTAGAGATGCAAGATATTTTCATGGTTTGGTAAGTTATTATATAAAGTTCATTAGAGATTTTAGTGGCATTTTTGCATCATTAACTAAAATTACGAGGAGATAAGAAAGAGTATAGATAAAAATTAGGAACAAATATAAGATTTGAATTTCTAAAGAATTGAAAATAATTTAATGTTGGAATTATTATATTTTAATGTATTTCAATTTAATTAGGATATAAGTTAAAATACAATAGGAGTAATGTTGAGTCAAGAATATAGACCAATAGCTTATTTCAAAGAGAAATTAAATTATGCAGAGGAAATATATTTAATTTATGATCAAGAATGATATGCCATAATAAAATATTTGAATAAGTAGAGGCATTACTTGTTGCCAAAGAAATTGTTGTTATTATGCCCCTAACCCTATAGTGTGTAGTGGGTTCTAAGTATTCATTTTAGGGTTACCTTAACTCTTTAAAAAGGTGTACATAATCATTATATAATCATATATAGGTATTTAGGTCATCTTAGGGGTTATAGTTAAGTATCTAAGTTGGATTACCTAGTGGCATCCAAAGCATAAGCATTGTGTATATAGGAGGTATAGGCTATTTATTATCATCATGTTGAGTATTGGGTTATTATTGAAGACTATTGAAGGTATTCCCCTTAAAGTCGATAAGGGACATAGAAAATATCCCTTGTTTACCCTCATCAATCATGCTAATAGTAACATTTGTGACATGGATCCTTAGTTGTGATTCTTGTGACACTCTTTCTACCTCAATGAGATATTGTTGATCTATTATTATATTGGATAAATGTAGGAATTTCAATATTGTAGATATCCTAAATGATGGAATTTTAGTTATATTTAATTCTTACCTTTAGGAGCTACACATTTATACTAGGTTTGAGTTTACTAAATATCATGGGAAAAACTACTATAAGATCATGTGAATCAAAAGGGAAGACCACTTAAATTGGATGTGGCTAGTTGTATAAAATAATCCTAAACTTTAAAATCTAAACGGATATGCTGGTGTAAAATAACCCTAAACCCTAAACATGGTTAGTAGTGTAAAATAACCCTAAACTCTAGAAATTCCAATCTACCTATTGATCAATATATCAATTGATATATCAAATAATAAAAATCAATTGATATTTCTAAGATTTTCATTGTATCATAAATTAAATTTAGTCAACTCTTAGTTACAAACCCTAAAATTTGAATTTATTCTTTAAAACTATGGTTTAAAGGTTCTAGGGTTTAGAATAGGTCTTATGTTTTTTATTTTCAATTAATATTGTTTGATTTAGTGTTTTAAATTTCAAAACTAAATTTAAATTTAAAAATGGAAAATTTATTGTAAAAAGGACATAAACACATGTAAATGGGAAGGCCAGCTACATGGGAACATATACAAATATCTCTCATGGAGGGGGCAGGTGAAAAAGACACTTTGTTGAGGTTGCCAAATGTGGGTACCCATTTTAGGGTATGTTTTCCAATTATACTCATCATGTGAACAATGGAGAATAAAAACTCACAAATAGGGACAAAATTAATATAGCTTTATAAAACACATGCCCATTTTGAAATGTGTACCCATTTAACAATAGGATCCCAAACTGTAATGTGGGTACCCATTCCAAATGGGGTACAAGTTTAGGTTCAAGATCCCATTCCAAAATGGGTATCCATTTTTTACGAAATAGGTAGTTGTTCCTCTCAGGATTTCTTCTACCCCTAACACTTCCACTAAAAGTGAACTCATTATCTTGATCTTTCCTAGGTAACATAGGTTGCCTTAAAAAAGAAAACAAGAGAAGATAACCAAGAAATGAGCATGTCCTTGGCTTGCCTTCTAATATGGAAGATGAAAAAAACAAGGCAACAAAAGAGGAGTCAAAAGAGAGGGTTACATATTTGAGTTCCAGTACACATTCAATATTTGGTGGGGCTAATTGTATCTTCTTCTACCATGTTGAATCCTTCATTTATTGAAGCTATGTAAAGAAAGACATATCTTCAACTAGTAAACTAGGTAGAACTTATAGGGAAACTAGGACATCGATTGATGATTTATTATCACTTGGATTCAATATATTTTTTGCAGCTTGCTTCATAAAATATAATTTGAACTTATTTTCATGAATGATGTAGAAGAGAAATTAGATGCACAATTAAGAATTTTTTAGTAGAATTTTCCATAGATTGTGTATATGGCAAAGGTAGATTTTTAGGTTACCATATAGAGGGAATTATTGATAGTAACGGGCCTCATTTTTATAAGAAATGAAAATAAGTTTAAAAGTATAAAATTAAAATACTTAAGGGGGAAGGATAAATTCAATGCAATATATATCTTGGCATAACACACTATCAAATATTTTTTTTGAGGGAAACCCATGCCAGTTCAATAATGAGCAAAAGGATATGAACCTAGAAGATAGCTTGAGTAAAAGTAAGGATGTGATAAAAAGTAAATTATCCAAGGAGTCTAGATTTATTGCTGCATCAATTAGTTACCCCATGATGACAAATTCATCTTGCGATTACTTTGATATGAAATGGGATGAATATGATGACAAAAAATTTTAGACATTTTTATCACCTTGGATGTTTGACTTGTACATTTAGAGCCCAAATCAAGAGTTGGTTAGGGTGACATTGGAAAAATTCAATTATATTTGTATAAATTCAATTAAATAGTAAAGGTCATTTGATTTTTTGTAAATTTATATAATTTATCTTAAATGACTGATTGGAAGAAAAAAATTCATATTCCCTACCAATGAAAACTATATATGTAGGAACATGACCTCTTAAAGGGATGGAAACCAAAATATTTTGGTATCATAATACAATTCAAATTCTTTCGTTCTTGTCTCTATGTTACTATTTTTTCAATCAATGAGTCAATTTATCTTGTATTTTCTTCATTAAATTTATGATATGTATACATTTAAATGGTGTTTTATATAACAAAAAAGTTTGATAACAAAATATTTTGTGTGATCAACCTAAACATCTTGTTTTATCTTTAACATGCAATACTTGTCTTGCATTTCAACTATAGAGTTGCATCTTCAACTTGGACCTACAATAAGGTGGTTGAGGATTATTTCTCTTACAATTTTTTCTTCCTTATATGATTACATGCTCTTTTGTGTTAGTTTAGAGGTTTTTTTCAATCAAAGGAGTTTTAATTGATTAATTTTTTTTACTTGCTAGATGATACTTAAAGAACAATATTGACAAGCTCGTGCTCTTCTTCTCACTTTTCCTCCCCCAAGATTATGTTGAGGTCTTTTATCAAATGGTTGGGTTAGGATTCATTTAGAGTTCATTTTAATTTCAATTCTAAATTTTATGTTATTGTTTGAATGCAAGTGGTGAATCTTTTGCTATAGTATAAGGATAAAATATAAAAAATTGTGTTTAAGATCAAGAAATTGTGAATTGGGTTTTGTGGATTATATGCTACTATAAGCACATGAATAATATTTTTCCATAAAGATGATATAATCATGTGCAAATAATGTATTGATTTAAGATCAAAATTTATCTTTTATTTTATTTTGAGATAAATCCCATGGAATTATATAGACTTTTGGATAGCCAAGGGATATTTTTATAGTTCAGTAATTATACTTAACACTATGCGTATCCCTTTAGATTTTGTTGGAACCCGTTGAATAAAACACAATTTCCTACCTATAGAGTCATTCAAGTACCTTTTTGAATTCATAACCTTAGATCAAAAACTCTTGTGATTTACTATTTCAACATTTTGACGTGAAAACACAAATCAATAGAAATGGGGCCAAATTGATGGTCTAAAATTATAATATAAAGGATTTATCACTGGGTCTAAATTAGTCTAAGACAATTCAAGATTTCATGAACTCCCTAAGAACAAAAGGACAAGGGATAATAAAGGGTGATTCAAATATGAAGATAATCAATCTACAAGTAGTCCAGTGAATTACACTTTCCCACCATTCAACCCACAATATTTGTTGTCTCTATCCACTTACCCAAAATTAATTTCTAATTTTCAAACTAGTCCCTAATTATTTGGAGTTGAAACTACACTTGTGTCCCAACCTCTAATATCAACAATAGTCACCCATTATGTAAAACATAAATATACAACAACCAAGGAAAATGGCTACCCATGCATGGTTAGGAGGAGGTAATTGATCTTTAAATTTAGATGGAGATATTCATGAATTGCCTAGGAATCCTAGAAGGTTTTTTCTCTAAGTATGTCATAGAGGAATTTGAACGATAGAAGAGATCTCAGTGAATCTTTGAAAGATGTAGTTATAGGGGCTCAAATTGATCACCAGGATGTTGCTTGTTTCTTTGTCTAAGGTTTCAAATAAGTCCTAAATGATCAAAATGAAATCAAGTTTGTTGTTTCATATAACAACATAGCATGGATTTTGAAACATTTTTTCTTTAGTTATCTCATAATTACTAATTAAAAAGGTGGAAACAACCCCAATTTTAATTTTTTAATATAAAATTTCAAGGTTCATTTCTATCATTTGTAAAACAAATTTGGGTTAGTTTTGGAATCCATGAATTTTATTCGAGATGAGATAACATAAAAAATGAATAGAAAAACTGATCTTTAGAGATGTGTGAAAATAAAATAAAATAAAATTATTTATAAACTTCCACACAAAAATACATCAATTTACATACTATTTGTTGCATTAAAAATAACCCTATCAAAATAAATCCAAAATAAATAAAAATGTAGGATATGCATTTTTACTGTTATAAATATACATAAATTAATAAACAATCATACAAAAATTTTAATATAAACCCAATAAGGATATCTCTCAACTCTTTTACATTTATCATAGTAATTAGTTTTACACCCATTTTGCTTGATGGACCCCCTAAAGAAGGGGTCTCATAAAGCTGCTATAGAAACCATTTTTGTAGACTAAAGGGTTCTTTGAGAAGAAGAAAATTATGCTATAAGACAAAACAGAATCTCAGGTGCATGAAAATAAGAGCCCCTACTTTTTAGATTTTAAATTTAAGTACCTGTCTTTGGGATGAAGTTGAACATTTCCCTCACCTCCTTCCTAAAATTTTGCTGTCACATGTTATTTTTATGTAATTTTTTAAAAAATTACTAATAATTTTGACATGTAGCTATGTGATTGTAGATTTAACATTCCTTATTACTAATAAATAATTATAAGACCACTAACTTCCCAAAATTTTAAACCTTCCACCCAACAAGATATAGATATGCAGAAATGTTTAATCTAAAGCTATTACTTTTCATTATCTTTCATGGGCATTCATACTCAATTATGAATCCCCTTTCAAGTTTTAACGGAGGTAAAACTACAAGAGAGCTAATGCAAGTGACACATGCTTTTTCTTTAAAAATTAGACTATAAAAGATATGCATACATACACATTTACAGAGTATATGCAAATTGTTTTCTTCTGATTCGTTAAACAAGGTACATTGGCTTGCTACATTTAAAACCTTAATTAAATTTCATAAACCATACCAACTTGAAGAAAACTAGACGATGAGATGTTCAAGGTGTCTAACGATGATATACTGTTGTTATCCAGAAATCTATACATATTATCTATCACCATTCTCTCAATCCATGAGCTCCTTTTGCTTACCCTCAATGTGGGTTTTCCCATGACAAACACTGGCTTGCAATTTTCAGTTCTATCAATCACCTCCAAATCATGAGTACAGATTTCTTTTGAACTTGAATTCTTAATAGTATCCATATTTTTTTGAAACCCTAAAGCCGGGGTTTGGAAATCCAAACTTCTAATAACACCATTGATAAACTCTTCTCCTCCCAAGTGCAATTCATCACCATAGCCATACTGCACCAGGCATCTATACATCCCTGTTGGACCTAGTATTCTTCCAACAAAACGGTCTTCAAGAGGAACGGTGCTCACAGGGAGAAGCTTTATTGTTACCATAATTACAACTCGATGAAGAGAATTTACAGTTTTAATATAGTGGAGGAAGATCGGAGGCAGGTCATGTGTATGACTTGTATAAAAGAAGCATATTCCTTGTGAACGGTGGATTCTTTCTGTAGACAGGAATGCATTCAGAGTATCTACAGTTATCTTGTTTTCCGATTCATACTTATTCTTCTTCTGCCTTCCATAGTACCATGAAAGCATAATGACCAGCAAAAGTGCTGAAATTCCAAAAGGAACCCAACCTCCTGTTGACACCTTGTCCATGGCTGCTACCATGAAAACTCCTTCTATAAATCCAAATACCATTAAAAAGGCAAGAACCAGTAAGAAATGTGTGTTCCAGATAACAATCATAACCAAGGCCACCAGGAAAGTGGTCATAAGCATTACCCAGACCACAACAACTCCTACAAGCAAAAATAGCACGATTTAGATCATTGCCATTATAATCCAAGTTTTAAGTCTTAATGGATCATGTTCTCATTTAAACCATGAAGCATAATTTTTCATTGTTAAAAGCATATTCTACTGCATGAGTGAGAAGAATTGAAAATTTACATACCATAGGCATTCCCAATTTTCTCTTGGCTTCTGAAGCCTAAGAGAATAGCTAGACACACAACCATGAGAGAGTAGTTGACTTCTGGACTGTAAATTTGCCCCTCTTGAACTTTAGATGTATGGACTATTTTAACTGGTGGGAAGCAATCCAATGCAACTGACTGCCTTATGATTGAAAATGTTGCTGTTATCATTCCTTGACTGGTAACTATGGATGCCAAAGTTGAAACAATAAACATTGGCCAAAACAGACTTTTTGGAGTTGATTTATAAAATGCATCACTTATGTCTTCTGGATGTTTTATCAGGTAGGCTGCTTGTCCAGCATAAGTTATAACTAAAGCTGGGTATACAACCACAGTGAAACCAAGCTGCAAAATAAAGTGGACCTTCTTTTAATTGTAAGCATAGAAGAGTCATTACTATCTTGAATCATATATGTCACAAGAAACAATAAACCTGAATGGATTCCTTATTGAAATGGCCCATATCAGCAAACATAGCTTCAAGACCTGTATAAAATGGGGAAACCGTTAGTTTGACTCAATAATATCTTAAATTGGCTTAGTAAATTTTCATGTCATCATTTTTTTTTGATATGTGTACATGGATAAGAGCATTAATATCATAAATCTGCAGTGCTGTACCTGTTAAGGATAAGAAAACAGCTCCAAACATTGTCCACCCTAATCTTTGGCTCTTGGCAAAAAAATGAAATAGGTAAAGTGGTGATAATCCCTTGAGTACCTTGGGATAATATGCAAATATGTTATATGCACCAACTATGCCAGTTAGAAGAAACCAGGCAACCATTATAGGTGAGAACATAAAGCCCACTTTACTTGTACCATACTTTTGCATCAGGAATAATACGATCAAAATCAGAGTTGATATGAATACAACAAAATCTGTGAAAGAGAGAATAAGCCACGTATCAGAAATTCAAGCTCTTAAAGGCATTCTTTTCACTTAGTTTCTTGGGTACTTCAATCAACTTGCCAAACTGTAATTATTGCTAACCTGTGCTCATTTGAGGATTCTTTGACTGGATTCCTTGAATGGCTGAAAGAACTGTATGGCAATAAATAGCTTTGAAGTCAGCCTTGATTCAAATAATTTGACTGTTAATTGTGTGTTAATAATTTAAAAGGAAATATGTGTAAGAGCTTTCATCTACCATATTTCATTTAAACTACTCATGGTCTGGGGAAAATATGATGTGTTTAATACATAGCTAATTGCAGTGCAATCAGGAAATTTAGCTTTTTCTAGATAATGCAGGATGTCTCTCACCAGCTCGGAAGATGATATGCATCCTTTTGGGCTTAAGTTTGTGCTAATTTATTTAAATTAATCTCTAACTTTTAGAACTTATCATTGATGATAGAAAAGCTTAAAAACATGGGAGAATATAAAATCCACATAGTTATGAAACAAAAAATCTAAATTTTGTTTTGTTTTGAATTAGCACTAGATATTTCAGGGTGACTTTGAAAGGGAAACACGGCTTTATTTTGGAATCAGAGTTAAGTTATGTATATCATTCTTAAAATAAGAATGATTGGTTTAAAAAGGAGTATAGTTTGTTTTAGGTGGTGACCTATATACCTTGGACTGCAAATCCACTGGCTTCTAAGGAATGGTGTCGAACTCAGTCAGTGAGGTGTAGCCATTGAAGATGAAGATCTAACACTCAATTCTTTTCCTAAGCTGAAATATTGTTAGATTTACTGCTAAAGTCACTTTTGAGGAATCGGGTTCTCTATTTTGCAAGCTGAAAAGTAATTTGGGAAAAATGAAAAATGATGATGAGGTCTCAGCACAATTCAAGGATACCCAGTTCAATTTACTTCAGATTGTTCTCATGCAAAATAAAATATTAGGGAAAAAGGATAATTTGGAATCTTTTTCAATTTTAATGAAGTTGCTATTGTTTGAAAAAAAGGAAGCTGGAAATAAACAACCATATTGCCAAAACACATGGCTCCACAAATTTCTTTCCCTCTTTTTTAATATTTGTTTCTGATTTTCTTTTATGATTTTTAAGTTACAAATTACTATTATTACTATAAATATAAATTTAAAATGGCTGCTAAATAATAAGTAGAAAGATTAAATACTCATAGGGCCACCAGCTCCACAAATAATTCTTAAATAAGTTGAGCAGTCACTGCTAGCTAAAATAAGCTAAACAGCGGTATGGAAACCTGCCCTTTAACCCGCATCGAGTTTAGTAGGGGTCCACCAATTGAACGTTGAGAAGTCAGAAATCTTAGTATCTGCAGCTACGGTAGGGGAGAGGGGCCTATAGTGGAGCACCCTAACTTCGCATTTCTCAAAATCCTACGTGGAAATTTCAAATCACTGTCAATTTTGTACAACAGTTTAATTGGCAACTCACGTGCTTCTATATTTTGTTTTAGAGCCACATCATCAAGTATGATGCCACATCAGCATGCTTTTTGTTGAGGCATCCAAAAAGGCCCACAAAAAAAGTGAGACCGATAGTGGTGCACTTAGTCATATTTTATTGGTGCGCTGATGTGGCATCACATGATTTGTTAGTTTGTGTACTTTATGGATAAAAAGTGTTTTGCAATTGGATATTAAGGTGCTCCACTATGAGGCCCATTGAGGACTACTTCTATCTCCACTATTGAAGACTGCTCCACTATGAACCCCTCTCCCCTAACTGCGATCAAATAGTTTTTAATTTACAAAATAAAAAGTAATGGAGGTTTCTGTCTTTTCAACGTACTAACATGGCCCCACTAAACCTGGGCGAGTAAGCTACCCCGACTGAAATGGACAATAGGGTAATTTTCATAGGACACTCAAAGCATGGAAGGATGCAATAATTCAAGAGAATGTGAACAAACCAGGGCTAGAGTTGTCTTTTATGCTGACTCTATCTGAAATTGTCCAGGCCAAAACAAAATGTTAATTAGTCCTAATCGATTAACATTAAAATTCTCTTCAATTGTAAGTTAGCAATTGCTTGTAAATATCTGAAATTTTCTAGGCCAACACAAAATATAAATGAATACTATGCTTGTAAATGTCAGCAACTGCTATAGGAATCCAACATACACCTTGAACTAGATGCCAAAATCAATTTCTCAAATCTGCAGTGGGAATAGATGAGAATCAGAATGTGAATATAGGCCAGATGGTAGATAACTTTCAATTCTCTCTTTAGAACCAAATCCAATAAATCTGTATTTAGGATAGATCTTCAAATATTTTCAACCTGTGGCACATGGTGACTTTTGATGCGATTGATTTTCAAGTCCTAAATACTCTCTGGGAGTACAGTCCACACAACTAAAAAATAAATTAATGTATTAGTGGAATTCATGTACCTCCCAAGACTATTATCTGATGCCCAAAATTCCAAATGGGATAGCCAAAGAAATCCTCTTGCTATGCAGGCCAGAAGGAAGGCTGACATTCTAACCAGTATCCAAACAACACCAAATAGAAAAGAACATTCCTATTGAGTAAGCAATGGTTTCTACCACATGTAATGAAGATTAGGATGTAGTTTTAAAGAGGGGTTTTAGGATCTATTTTAATGGGAGGTTTTAAAAGATGGAAAAAATTGTTGTTTATAGGAATTTTTGTCACTAGCTATTTTTAAAAAAATAATCATGAGATCACCAATTTCTTAAGATTTTTAAGTTTAAATTTTTAAGCTTGCTCATTTCTATAAATTTATGGGACCACCTGTTTGAAAAATGCTTCTAAAAATTCTTAACAACACCTACTAAAATATTTTATGAGGCTCCGTCCATAAAAGTAAAGCCTTAAAATACCTTGAGATGATAAAAATCAAATTTAAACACTGAAATATGTAATCTATTTACTTACATTGGAGAGGAAGTATAGGTTTAAGGTTGCAATCTCATGGAGGGGGGCTTTCTAAAATATCTCTGTGGGTGTTGTTGAGAATTTTTAGAACTTTTATAAGCAGGGGTCTGGTAGATTTTGTAATAATAGACAAACTTAAAATTTTAAACTCCAATATTTCAAAAAATTGGTGGTGTCATGATTATTTAAAGCAGCAAGGAATCCTAAATCTACAATTATATAGCTAAATCTAAAACTTATTGACAGAAATTCTAAAAATTATAGATAAATTACATATGGTAGCAAAATTTTAGAAAGAGGGTGGAGAAAACTTTCAACCCCAACCCAAACACACCTCCTTAAATCTAAAATCCAAAAAGTAAGAGTTCCTATTTCATTGTATAAGATTCTAAATTATATTATAGCATTATTCTTTTCTTCTCACTATTCCACCAAAGATAATATTTGTAATAGCTCCATAAAAACCCTTCTTAACTTAATAAATCTAAAGAGACCAAGAATTGAAGAGATATTTCTTTAAACTAGAATTATCATTCCAAATCTTTTAAGAAGATCCAATAGGGAAAGAGCTCACAGAATACATGATAACTTGTAATTGTCTGAGAAATAGAGATCAAGAGGTAGGAAATTAGAAATAGAATGCCTTAACTGACCCTCGAACCACTGGTTCCCCTATTAGAAAAAGAAGTTGAACTCCTAGGGGTAAAATTTGTCAGATCTGGTCCCTCCTACTGGTATAGGTAGATGCCAATATTCTGATAATCTTTTACTGTCCACTTGTATTAATATCATATAAAATATAAAGAATCAAGCATTCTATATAAATCTATAGAGCATTTTTTACCAAAAATGTACAGATAGCAAGAGATCGGTATGTCCACATCACTCAAAAGAAAATTTGTTTTTAATTACCATTATGTCTGCTGTCTTATTTTCAAAATTGACAACCTTGGTTTTACTATCTAAAAAGTTAGCAGCTTCTTCAAGCACCCTACCATGTATAGAAATACAATTTAAGTAAATTTTAAGGTTACCAGAAATATCAAATTAAAGTAAAATTTAAGATTACCTGAAATGGCAGGATTAATGACACCATCACCAATAACCATGGATGTACCAACCATTACAAAAATTATTAGAAATTTCTGAACAGACCTATTTTTCTCCAGCAGATTCCTTGCAAACCGTTGAACAGTTCCCTTGGGCTGATGAGCTAATGGACAGTCATCAAACTGGTGGTTTCTACCTTCCTGGCTAAGATTTAGGTGTCTACATAAAAGACTATAGACGGCAAATGTACCACCTGATAAACAACAAAGTATTTGTCATTTTGATGATGGATCATGAAGTGTGATCCGAAATGTTGATGCAAAAAAGATATACACAATAAAATTCAGAAAAAAAACACTCAACAAAATACTTGTCATGTAAATTGATATCTCTCAATAGATTTATGGTTGTGATTTATCTCCAGTCTTCCTTTCCTCTTCAAACTCCTTGTAAGTCATAAGTCACAAGTACATATACTAGCTTCTGCTAATTAATGGAAGATTTCAGTTTATACCTTCACCATCATCATCTGCTTGCAGTACAATAAATGTATATTTGATGAGTTCAATCAATGTAAGCCCCCAGAAGATGAGACTAAAGATCCCCAGAATGTCATCTTCATCTGGGTGTGTGATATTGGTAGGGGAGAACACATAGAGAGATTATGTTCCTAAGTCCCCATAGACCACCCCCAGAGTTTGGTAAGCCATTAGTACAGTCTGCCATCTACTAAACCTCTGATTCTTCTTCATCAGTTTCTCCTCAAGAGTGCTCTCCATCTTCACAAATTTTGCTACATCCCTTAACAACTCGCACTATATATAGCACACATCAAAGCTTGTGGCCACAATTTAGTCCCCTTTTTAGCCAGTGTTTATGATTGTTTTGAACAAGGTCTGACTATTTAGATGTAGTTTCTGCACTCTGGGTTAACATATCATGAACAATATGTTGGGCATCCCAATGGATTAAAGGAAAAATCTCGTGTTTGTGACGACTTCCTTAATACTTATGATTCTCAACGTGCATATCATTTTGTCTCACGCTGTTTG
Organism: Sequoia sempervirens; assembly: GCA_007258455.2. Lineage (NCBI taxonomy): Eukaryota > Viridiplantae > Streptophyta > Pinopsida > Cupressales > Cupressaceae > Sequoia > Sequoia sempervirens. Next base: position 43,327 of record VDFB02364928.1, read on the forward strand.
TTTAAGAAATATCATGCTTGTATCTAACGTGAGAGGATTGGATGGTGATGTATTAATAAAGCTGGAAAACACTGTATGGGATAATTATTGGAAGGGTAAACGGCTATCACATGGATTTTCAAAGGTGGAGGTGATTATGGGCTCTTTTCAAATTTATGGTTAATAATTTTGGATACACAAAAGTTAGGGGAGCGTAGCTCCCTCCTCTAAGTTTTTCTAAGAAATATTTCTTATTTAAGTTCACAAGGTGATCGAAGTAGGCTTGTGTAGTATCATCATTAATAAATTTTGTGAGCATACCATGTTTCCTTCATTTATCTCATGATGGATTTCATCCTGAATTTATTTATTATTTTCTGTGGGTATATTGGCTATCTGCAAAAATATTTTGGTTATTGTGGTTCATGTTTTTTTTCTTATAATCTAGTGATGGGGCATGATCTAACTACTCTATTATTTTTCTTGTTTGATTTTCAATTTTTTTAGTATTTATTATTTTTTTAATCAATTTATTGGATTTTTGAATTTTTTGGATTTTTCAAATTGATCATTAAGGATGGAGAAGTTAAGGATTTGGTTAAGGATGATGGATTGGATGGTTTGATGGGGTGAGATTTAGATTAGGATGGAAAAATTATTGATGTGAAGGTTACAAGAATGAGATTTCTAAATCAAAGAAAATATTAAAACAAGAATTGAGATGAATGATTTAATCTTTAATACTTGAGATTGGCAAGTTCTGAAGTTAATTTTTTCTAAGATTGATGGAATGATTCATATCAATTGGCTTGCTACTCAAGGTAGACAAAGTTCTTAAACACACAAAAAATAATAATGTTTGGGATGGAGTAATATGATTTTATCTAGAATGATTGGATGATGACATGAAGTGAAATTGGATTTTTTTTCTTATGGATGAGTTTGGATTAATGAAGATGAGATTTAGATGATGGTGTTGGGATTATATTTTTATTTTGGATGCTATGATTTGATTGGGGGAAATTGGAGTTTGGAGTTTAGACACAAAATATGGTTGTACCTAAGGTCAATGAAGTGGATTTATTGGGTTTGGTTGAGTTGGTGGATAATGGTTAGTGTTTAAACCTTAGAAAGTGGTGAATTTTTAAAAAAAAAATCAAAGCATCATATTTTTTTTTCACATAAATTAAAATATAGAAAGAAATGTAAGGCTTAAAATGATAATTTCCCCTTCTTGGACTAAAGTAGACAGCGTTGATCTAACATTAACGGACACCCAATACACATAAACTTGATATTAGAATTATTTAGGTAGGTGTGTTAATCCTTATGGGCCAAAAGATATACTATCTATCAAGTGATGGATAAATAGGGAAAGAAAGGTCATGTAACACCTTGCATTGGAATCCAAAGGGGTACTGGCAAGAAGTTGAGTCCACTTTTTGGCCTTTTAGTGGAAGTGTTCTCCTTGATTTTCAGAATTTGACACATTTGACCTTAAAATTTGAAGCACTTAGAGATGGAGTCTTGAAAAAAGTCACTATCATAAAATGTAGTACTCAGAGTCTAGTTTCCAAATATGTAATTTATTTCAATGCCTAGATGATACAAATTGATTTCAATAGGCATTTCTAAAAACCACTGTTTGAAAGTCATTTTTTTACCATACCATGCATGTGTACGTCATCCATATGTTGACCTAAATAATCATATTTTTCTAAATCCTTTTGGAAAAATATTTTTAACTCACTGAAGCATGCCTTCCATATTTTTAATAATTTTTTATTGAATTGTTTTTTCTTTTTTCTTAATTTTTTATTGGCAATATTTGGTGTTTTGAAAAATTGTCAGTGTACATCACAAATAAGATGACCTAAACTTATCATTTTTTTGAATTTATTTTTTAAATTGAAAAGAATTTTCTGAAGTACGCTTTCATGCAATCTGTTCGTCAAAAATTATGTTGATAAAAAGTTATTAAAATACTAAAAAACCTTGATAATTCAAGTTAATGGACCTATTTCATCATAAATTAAATGAAAAATAATTTTTTTATCCAATTGTAAAAAAAATTACATATTTGGAATCTACACTATCTCATCTATAATGGGTTTTAATTTTGTTGAAAAATTCTACAAAATAGTCTCCAGACGTATGCCCAAAGTCACTATTTTCTTGTGACATTGCTAGAACCTTCAATTTGTAGGTCAAACTAGGTCTAGGGCCTAGGTTTGAATCCCCAAACCTTTTCCCAAACCTATTAACAAAGCAAAAACCTAGCCTACATTTCAAATTTCAAGAAACAAGATCTCATTTATTAAACGAGATCCCATTTTCTTTATAAACAAGATCTTGTTTCCCATTTGTTCGTTGAAAATGGAATAGGATTCTGAGTTATTTTTTATATATTTTTTTAATTTTACTATCAAAGAGGTACATATCGGGTTTGAGAATTGTTTTGTATGGGCAACTGCGACATATTCCCTATTTTCTATCAACTTTTGTCTTGTAGAAGCTCTTCAACTTGGGATTTTTTTCAATTTTGAAAGGAGACATCATTTGGACACTATTACAAAGGAATTTTGTTGAATTGCTACTTGTTTTCAAAGGAGGAAGAGGAATTTTATTTAATTGCTACTTGTTTGAAGGAGGAAGAGAAGTTTTGTTGAATTGCTATTTTTTTCAAAGAAGAAAGAGGAATTTTATTTATTTGCTATTTGTTTGAAAGAGGAAGATAAGTTTTGTTGAATTGCTATTTTTTTTCAAAAGAGGGTGAGAAATTTTGTTTAATTGTTGCTTGTTTGAAGGAGGAAGATAAATTTTGTGCAATTGCTTCTTGTTTGAAGGAGGAAGAGGAATTTTGTTCAATTACTACTTGTTTGAAGGAGGAAGAGGAAATTTGTTCAATTGCGACTTGTTTGAAGGAGGAAGAAGAATTTTGTGAACAATTGCTACTTGTTTGAAGGAGGAATAAACAAGGAAGACTTTCAATTTTTTGACATTCATTTGTGTATACTTCAAAAATTTTCAATCATGGGATCACAATGTTGAAATAGGAGGAAAGATGGGAAAGTATATATTGACCCTTGAAGAAATTCAAGCAAAGAGAGAGAAGTAGGCAAAAAGAAAAAGAGAAAGAAGAATGAGAATTTGATAAATGAATGATAGTGAAGTATCCAATTCCACAACTATTGAAGATAAAAATATTGAGGAGACCATGGATGCAGATGATGCAAACTTGCAAGAGGTGAATGTGGAAACTAATATGAATATACAAACTACTCCTGGCATGTCTTCAAATATCCCTTTCAATGCTATGGAGAGTGTTTCAATAGGCACAAGTCTAGGTACGTCTTCAAATCCACCTTTGAGCCTCATGGAAATGGTGCTTATTATATATTTCAAAAAAGTTGGATATAACAATGCTGACATCAATAATATTCGTAGAGTTCAAGATTTGAGTCAAATTGTTGTTGAAAATGAAAATGAAAATTCTTTTATTGAAAATGAAAATAAAAACCGTTTTGTTGTTGAAAATGAAAATGAAAATCCTTATAATGAAAATAAAAATCCTTTTAATGAAAATGAAAATGAAAACCATTTTGTTACTGAAAATGAAAAATGAAAATCCTTTTATTGAATTTGAAAATGAAAAACATTTTGTTGATGAAAATGAAGATGAAAATAAAAATAGTTTTGAAGTTGAAAATGAAAATGAATTTCTAGGAAGTGATGTTTTTGATAAGATAAGTAGAATTTACAAGGTTTTGTACCCTTTACATGACGAGCCTCAAGGGCCAAAAAATATCAAGTCCAAAAAATAAAAACCACTAACCAAAACAAAACACAGACACAACAAACTAACAGCTGACAAGAACACCCCGTAGACAAAGCAAGAACAAACTAGCTGAAATTCTCCTAATTCTAAGAGAGGAGGTTAACAACATCCTCCCCAATCCATTTGAGGCCTTTTTCTACAACCTTCTTATCCATATTGTCTTTAAGCACAATAGAGAGGGCGCTAGACACATAGTGGACCAACATGACAGTGAACCAGGTTAAGCCACTAAACTTCTTCTCAAGCTTCTCCATCCACTCCAGCAACATATGATGATCCTCCCCTTTATCCACAGTCTTCACAATGCCTACATGCTCCACATCCTGAGGGTCAGAGGATTGGGAATTCAAGTTCTCTTTAAGCATTTTGTTGAAATCAGAAAAGTGGCTAGGCCCTTCAATAAACTCCTCCTCCTCTTCCTTAGAATCTTCCTCATTCCTCTTACCTTTGTTGTTAGACTGCTCCTCATCAGTAGAAATTTCATTAATCTGCACTCTCTTGTTATTTTTTGCCAACCTACCAGATCTCCTAATGTTGGTATTTTCAATCCTAGTCTCCACCGTAGCAACAACCATAGTACCCCCCTTGGAATCTCTTCCCACCACATTCTTCCCTATGCTGTTAGTGGTTGGCGACTTCACCAAACCCTTCCCCTCATATTTCACTTTCCTCTTAGTAGTAGGTTTGTTGTTAGTCCTAGCAGGGGAAAACTTAAGCTCACAAAGACCAGCCGCAACATTAGACTGGGAAATCCCCACACTCCCCTTTTTCTTTTTGGCAGTTGGCTTATGCTTAGGGGTTTCGGCATTCACCAGAGGGATTTTTCTTTTGGGACCCTTAGACTCAACCAAGGAGATATTGGTTTGAACAAGGGGTTCAATTTCCTCAATGCGAGCAATGGAAATTGTTTTGGGCAGGTAGAGCGTGAGATGAAAATGATAAATCCTCAAGATGAGGCCTTGGTGGAGTGGTAGGGGAGGAGAATCCTTAGGGTTTTGGGCAATAGATTCAATGAAATTCTCAACAGAGCTTTCCAAGTGAGTGAATAAGAAAAATGGGAAGCTCAACAATATTTTATGGCGAAGGTGATTCAAAAGAGGAAAATGATAGAAATATAAAGTTTTATATCTACCCTCTAAGGTGACATACTTCATAAGACCAAGATAGACCTGGTCCCATGGTCGTGGGAGAGCTTCTCTTTCAAAGCTAGACTAAGAGAGAATAGGTTTTTCATTACCCACAAAGAAGGCATTAAGACTTTCATTGTCCCGAGCCTTGGTGTGTTTAGGGTACTTCTTCCCAGTACATGATAGCCTTATCACCTGAGTAATCACCTCCTTGTTCATCTCGAAGGAGATACTACCCATGGTAACCCTTTTTCTTTCTAGGAACTCATAAATTACGTAGATTACTTCAAATCATGACCCACCAAACTTTCCATTAAAGACACCAACCTACCTTCAACACAAATGTGCCAAACCAACAAGTCCTTACAAGATTCCCCACAATTGTCTAGCTTTGTCCTCACCTATCGCCACCCATATCACCACTCTGCACACTAAAAAACTAGGAAACTTGTGAGAGAAAAAGGTTATAATTTTTGAAAAAGTGAGAGGTCACCCAAACACTACAATTTTTAAGCCAAACAAGAATGTCTTGGGAAATCAAGACCATGTATAGGACACACACTTGAAGATTTAAATCCCAAAAGGAAATCTTTGCAATCTCATTAATGAAAATATTTAAACACTTGTGGCCAAGCTTGCATAAAATGATGAAATTAAAAGGTTTTCCTTCCATGTTGTCTTTGCACAAGTATCGATGAAGGTTGGCCATGGGGCCAAATTTAGATTTCCATAAAGTCCTGCCTTTTATCAATAGAAGCTTTTTAGTTGAGTTGATAAGACAAATAAAAATCTTCACATCATAATTGTTTGTCACATCAAATTTGAAATTAAAAATCTACAAGGATATGCGAATGCTGAGACAAGACCCCAAAAAATGATTGTGTAAGGCCTGACCTAACTTGGCCATTACCCCAATGAACTCCCCATTACTCCTCATAATTAGCTCTTTAATTTTAATTTCCACCCCTTTATTCAAAATTTTCCATCTGTTTGACACCTCAACAATCAACTCCATCCACATCACTCAATAGACAAGAATGTGGACCCCCTAGAAGGCCATAGCAATCACATAATTAGGTATCATCATGACAAAAACATGTTCCTTGCTCCTTAGGGATTAAGCCTTATATACCTGGTGGTAGGTTCCCCATATTCCTCCAACACTTAGAATCTCTCCAATGGGAGCCAAGATTAGCCAAAGCATCAACAAGTTGATTACCCTCCTGATAAATACATAGGTAGCAATCTTCAAGTTCATCTTAGACACCAAATGATTTATATGCAACAATATGTCCCTAGTACTCCATCCTAGTAATCTGCTCAGATTAACAATATCAATTATAGACTTAGAATCCCCTTCAATATGCAGATTCTTTACCCCCATAGTGATAGCTAACTAGATGCCCTTTAGCAATGCCCTTGCTTCCACAATCATGGAGGACTGAATCCATATTCTCCCCAAGTAACTAGCCACAAATTCACCCCTGCAATCTCTGATTATACCTTCTATGCTTGCCTTGCCCAAATTTCCTTTGGAAGCACCATCAAAATTAAGTTTATGCCATCCACTGTCTGGGGGTTTCCAAACTGTGTCCCATCTAGCTTGGGCCTTGGAGTTGTCAAAGGAATTAGCCTCTATATTTTTGTTCCAAGCTTTAGCCATTTTATTTTCCCACTCAACAAGAGCTTTCTCTGGGATTTTCCCCTTGAAAATCAAAATGTTTTCAAAAATTATCCTTAACCCTATACCAAAAACCTCCTTAGGTAGGGCTCATCTCAATATTATTAAATATCTTTTTGTTCCTCTCTTTCCATAAGCACCAACATATAATGGGGGGAACTTGGTTCTAGATCTCATGAGGTAATGGGTGAAGGAAGGGCCCAGACTAGCCCAAAATAAAGGATTTAATGTCCTTGCTCATATTCCAATGAGTACCCAACCGCTCCAAATCCAACTCCCACACACTAGCAGCAAACGGGTAGTGCAGAAGTAAGTGATCAATCCACATATTCTTCATTGCATTTGCATAACAAGCACCTGTTAGGGGCCTAGAATCCCCTTTTCCTCATATTATCCTGAATAAGGATCCTATTGTGGTAGGCTATCCAATAGAAATTTTTTATTTTCGGAATCATGTGTTTGTTCCAAACCCATTTTTAGGGTTTGTGTTCAACACCCTGGTTCAATAGCAGATTGTAAGCTGACTTAACAAAAAGATTACCCTTTCGGTCATTAGTCTAGTAGAAATCATCCCCCATGTTGGTTAATGGTAATCTAGTAAGGGAGAGCAGGTCCTACAGAGACTTATCCAGAGCTAACAACTTAGGAGACAAAGGGTAGCAAATGATTAGATATTTCCACCTCCTGGCCCCTGGTTGGCCAAGAAGGTAGTCTCTAATGTATAAGTCGAAGAAGAGTTGTCTCAGCCTCATAAGGTTCCTAAAATTAGAGTGTGCCAGGGGGTGTCTAACAACCAAGGGTCTTCCCAAAATTTGGTACTATTACCATTCCCAACCTTCCATTTCATCTTGGACATGAGAAACCCCTACAATCTGCAAATGTTCTTCCAAGCCAAAGAGCCTGAGGGATTATCATTAGAGAGGAAATTAATCAAAGGCCTATTGTGAAGATACTTAGCATTCATAATCTTGCACCAATCCTTTTTATTCCTCAGCTAGTCTAAACCCACCTTAGCAATCAAAACCTTATTGGTGCTAAGGATATTCCTAATCCCAAGCCCACCACAAGGTTTAGGCTTACAGACTTTGTCCTAGCTAACTAGAGAAAACTTTTTATTTTCCTCAGTCCTCGACCATAGGAAATTCCTTTGAATTTTTTCTAACTTCTCAACTATATATCTAGCGATCTTGAAGATGGAGAGGAAGTAAAAAGGGATCCCTTGGAGGGAAATAGACAAAAGCTATAGTTTTCCAGTATGACTAAGAATGGAGCCTTTCCATCCTACCAACTTCCTTTGGATCCTTTCAAGAATTGAGTTATAGAAGGCAAGAGTGACTTCCTTGACAGTAAGGGGTAAACCAAGATACACTGATGGGAGAGAGCCACTCATACAACTGAAAACAACAATCACCCGAGCTTGAAGAGTAGAAGTGTTATTGAAGAAGTAAATTATGCTTTTATTATAATTAATACATTGTTCGAAACAAACAACATAGTTATTGAGACAACTTTTCCATTTCCTGGCTTCAATTAGAGAGGATTTCCTAAAGAGAAATGTATCATCCACAAATTGTTGGACAATAGTAGGTTCCAAAGAAGAATATATATTGGATAATAGGAAGTGATGTTGAAAATGTATATATATATATATTTTAAATTGAAAGTGATGTTTTGGATAATCTTCTTGGTAATATTTATTAGAGACAAATAAAAGAACATGCTAATAGATTATTCAATCAATTTTTTTATAGTAAAAAACTTTTAGTTCAATGTCAACTAATAATGCAATTGATGAGAATGTGAAAAATGAAAAAAGTAGTGAAAAAGTTGGGCATTTTTGTTAAACAAAGAAGAAAAGATCAATCAGTAAAACATGTTATGTCTACTATTGCTAGTGCCATTAATTCTATTGGAAGAAATAGTTGATCTAAAGATAAGAATGCAACAAGAAGAGCTATAACAATTGCTATTGTTAATAAAGAAACTTTGAATAAAAGAATGGTAAGCAATATTAGTGAAGTTTTAAAAATGCATCCTAAAAAATTGTTAAGAGTAGCAAAAAGAAGAGAAAGTATAGAAAATGGTCCAATCAACCAGTGTTGGAGTTTTAGTGGTCGACTCCTAAGGTCTGACATGAAATTAAATCTTTGATTGAAAAATATTGGCATGATAATACTAGGGTATCATCTAATGCTAGAGATGTTTTAAAATTAAGAGTGGGGTCCAAAGTTTGCGATCCTCATCCAAAACACCTATTAGATACAACACAAGCTGAATTTTATAAAAAAAATTGTGGTGATTTAGTGTTACCTCATAATATTAAAATAAGTCAAAAGTCTTTTGAAAAATGTAAACATTGGTATGTAAAAATTAATAAGCAACAAATATCTTGTTGTTGTAAAACACATGTTCAATTTCATTATTTTTATGATGTTTTTCTATATATACAATGTACTTTGCATACTAGCATGATTATGTAGGAATGTGGTATTAATTTATGCCACCTGAAACAATAAGGGAGTTTATATCAAGTTTGTTTTGTGAAGATCTAATGGAAAATTATTTTATTTAAGTTCCTATATTTTTGGACAATGCACTAGTTGTAGAAATCTTTCATTCTTAAGAGTTTGTATGCGTGAAAGTGTTGATAATGATTTTGGAAAACAATTAGTGGATGTTAAAAGATTTAAGAATGTTAACTATTCTCTAAAAGATGGAAAAATTGGAAAGAATTGTGATTTAGTTACATAAAAAGTTAGTGTACATGTATTCATATTAGAATTTAAGAATAAGATTGTACCAAAATATGTCATGCATTCTCAACATGCTTGATGACTTGATGGCCAATTTTGCACATGTAGAAACACATTTCCAGTTGGTAGTATACTATTAGTGGTTGATTTTGTGAAAAACTATACTCTAGCTCTGCAAGAGGAAATTTAATCATAGTATTATAATTTAGTGCAAGTAGTTATGTTTGTTCATATTGTTTATAGACATGTAGATGATAGCATAGAGGATGATAGAAAAGTTTTGAGGGAGTATCATTCCTATTTGAGACAGCCGGTTACACTTGTTAGAGTTTGTTCAATACTGTTTCAATTTATTTTATAGAAATTTAAAATAAAGAGGAATCCAAATGACGGAACACCTCATATGGTCAGATGATTGTACAGGACAGGTCAAGAATGCTCAAATGTTCTATTGGTTAAGTAGGGTTCACAAGGAACTTAATGTCCAACATATGTGGAGTTTTTTTTAAGCTAGGCATGGTAAAGGAGAAAATGATGGATATGGTGTATGTATTAAAAGAATTCTTGCTAGAGAACAATTGAAATTTGAAAATTTAGTAAAGTTTAAAGATGCACATGGGATTGTGGATTGGTGCAATACAAGATTATCTACACCTGGTTCAAGCAAGTACTCTATAGTTCACCAATTATTTTGGTTGGTTGAAGACTTGAGAATATTCTGCCTAGACTTGATTGTGATACAACTAGTGGATCTACTAAATGGCATTCATTTAAGAGTTCAAATGCAAGTACATGGATTGTCTGGACAAGGGAGCTTGCATGTTTTTGCCAATTTTGTATCTAAGGAGATTAGGAAGCATGTGAAAATATGGAATGGGTTAAAGAGTGGAAGCAAAGATCGTTGACACCTGCACAAGCACATGATCACTATGAAACAATAATTGAAGACAATGATCAAGTGTTTGCATCAGAAGACTATGACCATGTTTCAGACCTTGTACAAGAAGGTAATTTAATTCAATTTATTTCACTTTATTACTATTTTGTAATACTAAATTATTTATTTATATGCATATGAATGGATGTACGTAGATTGGTCAAATTATATGGACACACACAAGTTATTAAATCAAAATTTTTTTGTAGGACATGTGCATGTTGTTGTTGCACCTAAGGGGAATGAAGAGGAAAAAAAATATTGGTTGGCTTGTTGTGTGGAGACTAAACATAAGTTAATATCACCTTGAAAAGATGATGATGACTATCATCATTATCCAACAGGTATAGTGATCCCCTTAAGACATCCCCTTACGAAAATTTTGATAACCAGTTTTTGATCCCCTTAAGAGAATTTTTAAAACTTTTTTGATCCCCTCACTAATATATTTGACTGCAAAATACGACAAAACTATCCAACGAAATATGTAAAATTCGATGTTCGTCGGGTGCTTGTAAAATTTGATGTGTAATTTCTAATTTTTTGAAAGTTTATCCCCGAAATTCGTCGAAATTTTGACAAACCTAGGGTTTGTCGAAATGTCAGCTATTATTTTCGTCGAATTTTCGACAAACATGAAAAATTAAAAAAATTCAAATTGTGGCCAACATAAAGAAAAGTGAGTTCGTACCTGATTTATTGCGATAGTGTTTTTCTCTACTTGAGACAATTTGTGGAGAACTAAGGATGATTTTCTTGAGAAAAATAAAAAAAATTCAAGAAGATATTGCCAGGTTGAGGGTAGTCATTGTCTTTTTGCATAATTCAGCTATGAAGTCAGATTTGTAGTTCCAGGTTTGAAAATCACATTTTAAAGCAACATCTCATTAGATTTCATTTTTAGAGGTTAAGGGTTTTGAGAATTTCATATTTAGATTTTGTTGTGTGGAATCACCATAAGATCACAACCGAGGAATAGATTCTTGTGATTGTAATTATGTGATCCATAACTCTATTGGTCATGTGGCACAAATGTGCTATAAGAAATACAAGATGCATTCATGTGTGACCCAAGTTTAATGTGGCTATGTTGTGATAGAAATAGAGGCACTCATATAATGTAGTTAATTCAGGTTGTATAATGTAGGTGTCAATCATCATTGGGTGCATTTAGGTTGTCTCAAGTTTAACAGGTTAGGATGTAATTATAGCATGATCAAAGAGTGATTACCTCTTGCTACAATAAAGAGCCTATAACTCTGGTTGATATGTAGAGTGGTTGTGTTATATCAATTATGTAACTGTGTGCATTCAAGCACAACCCATGTCTAATGGGCTATTCTAGAGAGTAATCAAGATTTTCTAAACCTTATGAATGTTATTTGACATATATTTGCATAATCTCAAATTCCTTCAGAGGCTTTTGAAGTATCAATGTATCTTATATAGGGTTTAGAATGATTTCTTTTAATTAAAAAATAAATAAATGATGTATTTCCCTGTAATTAGATAATGTGGAGATATCCTAAATCTGCCCACACTATCCTCTTTGGCACTGTATTCATTACTCCAGCTACTAGTTTTTTGCATGTGACACCTTTAATATCTTCATGACTGCAGCTTTTAAATAGATCTCAGTCTTTGCTTTAATCCTTTTCCTGGTAACCCTTAAGTTCCATAATCCACCTTCATTCTCTTCTAAGAACATTGTCTTAAGCTAGATTGCATAGTATGCATATAAAGTAAGTCATTCATACCTGCCATTGTCCAAACCACCACTCACTGCCTTGCTTAAAATGTTGCCTCCATAAGAACAATAGCATGTTTTAAAATCATGGTTGCCAGTGATTGACCATTAAGGTCACCACTTTCATCATGAAGATACAATGAGATTTTTGTCTTCAAACTTAAGGCATTATAGAGGATAACATTGTGAATTGTTTGTTGTGTACAATTTGATTTTCTTGCACATTTACTACTTTGCTAACTTCCTTTAAGACTGGGTATTGCACCCTCAGCTGCAATCTCAAATAGCTCACTCACTATCACTTAAAGATTCCTTTCATAAGCATCCTTTTATAAAATCAAACTATGCCCTATAAACTGCCTACTTACTACAGGGGACTCATTGTTTCTTGGTATTGTAGTTCTTAAGATCTTTCAACCTTATTGACACTACTTCATAGTCCACAAGGTATTATTCACTATTCTCCCATCTTTGGTGAGTCTCAAAACATTGCTCAAACATGCAATCCACTACCTCCATTATACAATATTAATGGCTAAGAAGAAACATTGAACCTATGATTACCATGTTACTTCATTTGGACAGTCATTCCTTGATTGCATTTTCCTTGTCTAACACTACCAAAAGCATTTGAAAAACCCTTAAGGTTAGCAAGGGGGTAAGGAAACTCATTGTTAAAATCTCCACTTTACTATGCAAGGTTTGAACTTTATTATCTTGTCACTGCTTAGCCTATTTTTGACTGTCACATCTTAAGTGACTGTCATTTTTCTTACCGTAGATTGAATTTACAAATGTCACTAAGTTACATAGTGTGCTTATTATTGGCTATAATCTTTAGATTGCAAGATTTTGTTATTACCTACAATGTCTCAATATTTCTAGTATTCCAACCTCACTAATCCGCTATAGTTATTTTTTATGTTTCTACGGAGGCCTAGGGTTTGTACCCTAATCATGCTCTTACCAATGCTTCTATTATTTTTTATTAGGGCTCTCTCAATGTTGCGGGCCCTATGGATAAGCTCGTCATAAGAAGTGACACATTGCATCTTTAACTAAAAGGATAAATCTGTATTGACATTAGCAATGATGATTCCGACTTGTTACTCCTTAGGAATAGGTCACTTGCTCTTACTAGCTCGCTACCTCCATTGTTGTAGGAATTTTGTGATGAAGTTCAATATTCTGATTTTAAGAGTTTTAATGGTTGGATATCATAGTAAAATCAAAATTTAATAAGTTTTGGAATTAGCATTGTAAAGTGTTTTTTGGGGTCATTAACTTTAGACTATCTTCTCTTTTACAGGGGTGGTTGCATGCCAAATTTTTTTGGTGTAAAATATCAGAATTATTAGATTATGTTATGTGTCTATGAATAAAAATTATTGGAGTGTGAGTTTGATATTTTTTGAAGATCTAAATAGTCAAGATTGGTAAAGAAAAATCATGTTAGATAATATTAGTCCAGAACAAAATGAAGAGACACTTGATAGATTGTGGGCTAGATTGAAAAGAAAGGGTGATGGAAAATGTTATTGTCCTTGCAATAATTGCAAGGGCTTGAAGACAAGACGACTTTTAACCACAACAACTGAGAAACATTGTAGGCAACATGGTCATGTTGAAGGGGGACATGATTATCGTCCATTGGTAGGTTGTTTATTATATGTGTTTATATTGATTAATTTGTAAATGTTTATATTGTTTTAACATTTTATATATATATATATAATCATTTGATCATGATCATAGTTTATTTGTGTCTACCATTATTATAAAGGTGGGGTACCCTAGGGTAGATGATATGGATTATCATGGCCCAAAGAATGTGGTTTTGTAAGCGGACGAATATGGAGCTGTGAATATCGAAGATAAAGTTAATGATCCTATGGAAAAAGGTGATCATGTGCCAGAAAACATAGTTGAACATGATGGTACGAATACATTGATCCATGCCACATTTAGTGGCAGAGCTGATCATGATGATCAAGATTACTTTGATGATGTTCATGATTTACTTGTACTTGACAAGGCATACGAGCCCCTTTATGAAGGCTCTAAAACAACTCTTCTCCTTGTTGTATTATTGTTGTTGAACTTGAAGGTTATGAATGGTTTATCAAACATAGCAATCTCACAGATGTTAAGGTATGTCATATATGTCATTTTTTTTCATCTATTTTAATTGTTGTTAGTTCATCACTAGTAAATAAAGGATGAAATATGTACCTTTAATATTCTTTATATGAATTTTTTTTTTTTGTTGTAGATTGATTAGTGAATTTTTGTTACCACCATCAAATATTTTACCTCGCTCATACCAAGATTTATGTGCCATTATGAAAGATATCATAATGGAGTATCAAGCAATAGATGCATGTCCCAATGATCATATTATATATCATAAACAACAAGAATTTACAACATAATGCCCAAAATGTCATATCAGTAGATATCAAACAGATCAACTAACAAAAAAGGTGCCTCGCAAGGTTCTTCATTATATTCCCATTATTCCATGTATGCAACAATTATTTAGGTATGAAAGCTTAGCGCAATTGATGGATCACTATGCATGAAATAGAAGTGGAGATGAAATTCTTTGAATTCCTATAGATGGTTCTGCATTTAGGGACATGGAGGAAAAATGGCCACACTTTAAAGAAGAACCTTGTAATCTCAGGCTTTCATTGGGAGTGGATGGTGTCAATCCATTTGGAGAGCTGAGATCTATTTACTCAGTGTGGCCTATTTTTGTTATCAACAATAACATTCCTCCATGGATGTCAATAAAGAGGGAGCACATAATGTTGTCAATGATTGTTCCAGGTATTTGTTTACATCAATTTTCTTTAACGTAGTAGCATCTCATTTATCTTATTTGTTGCATAATGACTTATATTTTTTCATTCAATAGTCATGTACATTAATTTATATATATTGCAGTAAAATGGTTATAATAATTATGTAATGTTTATGTTCATTCAACTAGGTAAGTACCAAGTTAAAGATATGAATGTATATATCGAGCCTCTTATCGACGAGTTACTAAAGTTATGGAATGGCGTCACTATGTATGATGTCTCCAAACCAATAGGACAAAGACAATTTCAATTCCATGCAATGCTTGTATGGACAATTCATGATGCCCCAGGGCTAACACATTTTTGTGGTATGTTATAACGTTCGACTGCACTTTAACAATATTTAATTTGATGAAGTAGATATCATGAATGCTTTTTAAATAATCTATTCATTATATATAATTATAAAAATTGACATATTTAATCCAATTATATATCATCTTGCAGGTCTTCAAACAAAGGGAAAATTTGCATGTCCAATTTGTGGTCCAAAGATGAAATCTCGTCATTCAACAAGTTTAGGAAAGAAGGTGTTTGATGAGTATAGACACTTCTTCCATAGAAATCATAAGTATCGAACTACTGAAAAACATCTTTTCAATGGGAAAGAGGAGACTACATCAAAACCACAAAGAATGTTACATCACCTATGGAAGTTGGAATATAATAGAATTAATCATCAAGGTTATACATCATATCAAATTGTTTATCTATCATATATGATATGTTTTGAATTTATATTTTTTTATTGTGTTGTGTTTTCTCATGTTGTAATTGAAAATGATTGTCGTTGTTAATTTGTTTAACTTATATGCTTCATGAAGGTCGTCAAGGCATTAATGGCCAGCTTCCACAGGGACTAAAAAGTTATTCTAGACAATTTAGTAGGTTGCCCTACTATGAGCTACAAATTGTGCATTTTTTGATACAATGCATATCAGAAATAATATAATAGAAACATTATGAAAATATTGGATGGAAGGTATAACAAAGAAAAAATTGTCAAAATTTGTAGTGACATTCAGGAAGCCAAACATGCAATGAAAAATGTCATTCAATTAAATAGTGATAGAGACCAAATTAATATAAGTGCCCTTCCTTGGTTATTAATATAGTAGCAAAGCAATGCTATAAAAAAAGTCACAAAAATTTTGATTTCCCATAGGATTTGCTGTGAACATAAATAATATAATAACAAAGAAAGGTGAATTTGGGTCAGAGATGAAACTGCATGATTGGCATACCTTCATCAAGGTAATTATTCTAGTATAGTATATACACTTGTATAATGCATGTACTTTTCAGTGTGTTGTGTTTACTACTTTTGAAAAAATAATGAAAAGATCATTTTATAATTGTTGTAGTACGTTCTACCTGTATTTCTCCCAGACAACTTTGACAACAATGTTAAGCAAGTTATATATGATCTTGGAAAATACATGAGGTAAGTAGTGAGATTTGTTCAATTCGCTGTATACATCTTATAATTGCCATTTGTTTTACTTGTTATGTAATATATTGTATATTTTTGTTAAATATCATTAATATATTCATGCCTTGAATCACTTGCAGATGGCTATCATCTAAAGAAATCCATAAAGAAGATATAAATTATTGGAAGAGAAGAATTCCTCATCTAATGTGTGAAGTGAAAAAGTGTCTACCTTCAACATTTTTCAATGCATAAGAACACTACCTCATACACCAAGTTGAGGAGATTGAATTGTGTGGACCTGTACACACGAGGTCAATGTGGATGGTTGAGAGGCACTTGAAATTTTTGAAGGCTTTGGTTAGAAAAAGAGCACATCCTGAGGGTTCTATGGTGGAGGGATATATGGTATACCAGACCATAGTGTACATTAGTAAATATCTTCCTAAGTTTGCAGCAAAGATCCATTTAGATTGCATTTGGGATCCCAACTCCATTAACAAATTCGAAGGGGAGTACTTGTTGGGGAAAGGTAGATTGAGGAAAGTGAGGTAATTATAAGATGGTCATGGAGATTAATTGGAATGTATTTTACATATGGATTTTATGTATATTGTACTTATTTAATTTTTAATCTTCAATAAACATCAATTATAAATTAAGGTTGTATACTATGGTATTTAACTAATTATATGTCATTTGTGAATTTCAATTTATTTTGGTACAGTTGGTCAAGAGTGGGATGCACTACATTTGTACATCGCCAACAATCTTGATTGGATGATGGTATGGATTGAACGAAGTTAACAATCTGGTCGCACATTAACATGGAAAGGTGTGACTTCATTGGTTAAAGAATCCCATCTAATGGAGATTCCAATGTTACAAAAAGGAAAATTGATTTAGCATATGGTTTAAGAGATAAATAGGTACGTATAAATATATTAATCACCCATATTATTTAATTATTTTCAAGTATATTGATGTATATATATCTTGAGATTGTTTTCTTTGCATACATTTGGCCAAGAATAAATATGTTTATCAATTGACGATATTGCAATAATTTTTACATGTTTGACATATTGCAGGTGAAACACCATAGGGGTATGTGGTGCAATGGTTGTAAATTTTGAATCAAAATGTTGGATGACATGAAGAAAACTTGTGATTCTGGTATAACTGCAATCTTTCAGGTGACTAATGTTTCATCTAGAAGTGACATACATCCAGAAGTCTTAGAAAATCGATACTATGAGATTTTGGATGATATACTTGAGTGCGACTTTAAGTCCTTCAGATTGATTTTGTTCGTCGTCCTATGGTACAGGCTACAATTGAATGAAAATGATCCTGAGAGAAATGTTATTGAACATGATAATGGATTTACCATGGTTAATACAAGGTTGATCAAGTGAGCTGGAAATGAGCCCTATGTTCTTTCAAGCCAATGTGAGTAGGTATTTTACTCAGAGGTTCCAGGTAAATCGGGTTGGTCATTTGTTGTTAGATATGATCCAAGAGGAAGGCCGATAAAGTATAATGTGGTGGAAGAAGAAGATACTAAAAAACTAGAAGATGATGTAGATGATGATTAGGATCAACGGTTAGTTGATGATGTCCTTGATGAATATGTCGAAGAGGAGGAACTAGATGATGATGATGTAGGAGTTAATGTTCATGAAGATGACATCTGTGTGGATGATGACATTATCAAAACTAATATCGATGACGATGATGATGCTATGACCAATCCTTACAATGTCGAATCTAGATCGGATGATATAGACAAAGAGTTGGATGAAGAAGAAGATCAATGACATTGAAATGTATAAGTTATGCGATTATATTATCTATTTGATATTAATTTCTTGATAGAATTATAGTTGACTTATGTGGTTACATAATTAATTCATGATATTTTTAATTTTTATGCCATTACATAATTAATTTAATGATGTACTTTTTAATGTTTGAAAGGTCAAAAAATTTTAAAAATTCAATAGTGATGTTAACAACCTTAAAATTAGTGTGTTTTATGTTTCATGTGATCATAAAAGATTAAAAAGTCAGTTGTAGAGGTGGTTGTTTAGTGGTTGACGTGTATGTTGGTTCTTTTTATAATGTAACTAGGTTTGTCTTCTAATATAC
This sequence comes from Sequoia sempervirens, assembly GCA_007258455.2. Lineage (NCBI taxonomy): Eukaryota > Viridiplantae > Streptophyta > Pinopsida > Cupressales > Cupressaceae > Sequoia > Sequoia sempervirens. The sequence continues at coordinate 61,839 of VDFB02364928.1, forward strand.
CTATGTAATTGCCAATTCCAATCGAGGGCAGCTCGAAGGACCTAGACCAATTGATGAGGACTTTAAAAGCCTCGTACTCTTCGGGCTCTGCAAGACCTGGGAGGGTGATCCTTTAATGTGTTTACAACCTCTGCACCATTATTATAAACAACATTAACAATAGTAGATGATCTCACTTAATAGCTCAACACGATAAGATAATATCAACTAGAATTGGTTGTTCATAGATAATATCAACTATCTGGAGTATGAGATAACTAAACACAATCCATTGTATAAGATAGTCAATGATTTGCACTTTGTAGCAAGCTCTAGGCAAAGACAAACAAATACTAAACTACACAAATAATTACAACTTAGATCAATGCCATATATCCATTATAGAAGTCAAATTCATAAACATCTAGATGTTTATAACAGATTTAATACATCACATATAAGATCCCCGACAATATTGCATTACAATTTCATCAGTGTGCATTCTAACCCAGGACTACTTATCAAATCCTTATACAACACATATCCACCTATAATCCCATTCAAGCATTTTGATTAATTCCTTGAATTAAAGCTAAAATAGAATCATACACACCACAACAGTGAGATCGATAAAACAACCCTTAGTTATTTCATTGAAAGTTTAGATATGCATGTACAATGGAGAGACATGAGCTCAAATTTTTATTTCAACTCAAATGCTAGTACTATTATACAACACTAAATATCTATGAACTCAAAACATATTACATAATGACTCAAAACCTAAATTGCATTTCTCTAAAACCATTGGACTTTACAATTCGCTCTGCAACTTCACCTAGACTCAACAAAAATTATCTAACTTGCTAATCCATACTTCTGGCCTTAAAATCGTTCTTATAAAAAATGAAGGAGAAAACAAGCACTAGACCAGAAAGTACACTTGTCACCAATCAATTGGAGCACCTGGTGATATTCCAAAATTTGTTACAACAACCACCACCTTGAAAAATATTCTTGTTCGCTGGTATTGGCATGGTGTGATGGTTTATAGGTGGCATTGTTGTTCTTGCCACCAAGGTTCAAACCCCATTGGGGTGGTATTGTTGAATGGTTGTATTCCGGTTCATAGCTCCGGTCAAAAGCGTTTACCCCTTGAATAAAAAAAAAAATTCTTGTTCAAAAATCATTACAACAACAATAATCTTGGAGCATATTCTCGTTCATTATGTCGATGGAGGAAGGTTGATGCAATAACAAAAAACCATGCGAAACCCATGCCAAGAAAGTCATCCATACAAAATTGGAAATATTGTAACCACAACATCTAATTTGCCACCTGTCGGTAGCCCACTCTTTTTACTCATTATCATTCAAATTCTTAGCCACCCACCTCTGGTATTCTTCGTCAGTTGGCCAGTCAAAATTAATCACCTCTTTTACCTTTGTACTATAAGGTAGATACTTTACCACTACCTGATTAGCATCTCTTTCAAAAGATTGCAAAAATGAACTGGTACCAATAATCTTATCCATACAATTTACCAACAAATCATCATCTGAGTCATCACAAATTATTTTAATTTGATTATTGATGACTTCACTTGCTTGATCCTTCCATTGTTGGAGTGTTTTGATTCTCCCTTGCTCATCAATTATATCAGGTAACAGTGTGTTACCCCAATCATTGAAGTTCTTTACTAATTCCCTAATCTTCCTACTTAGATCATCTGGTAAGGTCTAAAAAACTTGCAATGATTTAACTAATATACAAGTAGGCTTGAATGATTGGGGCCTGTTATTTACATCAAACCTTGAGGCTTTATTCATAACATCTAGATTATTTACCCTAGGGATCCAATTTTGAATTATTGGAATCACTATCCCCTGATCCCTATCAATATTATTTATTGCTTCAAATAGAAAAGAATACAAAGAATGTATAGAGGGTAGTTTATTATCCACCTTTTCATTTAAATGCTCCAAAACAAGAGTAACAATTTATTTTTTTTGAAAGAAAACCCTCATCTTTACCCTTAGTGATGTCTGTAATTGATCAATTTTTTGCATGAGCTGCCTCTGTATTGGATCAACAAAGCACTCTGTTTCTTCATCAACTTGTTCTAGAGGAGGGGTAAGATCAGGATTTTGAATGGGAGACCTTGGTGTAAATTTTTTTGGAGAAGTAGGAGACATTGAACCTGCTATGGAAGGTGATGTGCTGGTTCCTAGAGCATTGGATGTTTCCCTAATATGTCTATACTTGAACCTTTCTACTTCAGTTTGCAGCTCAACATTCCTTTGTTGCATTTTACTATATTCTTCAATTAAAATGTTATACTTCTCCATTGGCCTCTTTCTTTCAACCTCCTCCCTTTCAATAGTCTTTTGGGCCAACTTGGCCACATTCACAGTTAAACTAGTGGCTTCAATTGTTGTAGTCTCTAAAACCCTCTTTATTATTAATCCTCCTTTGAAATTTGGATTAATATCAACAATGTCTGGCTTTCTTCCTTGTGGAGCCAATGCCCAAATTGCCAAGGTCTCATATTCTTCACTGAAGGAAGAGTTTTGTAATGCTACCTTAACTTCTTCTTCAAAATCCTAAAAAGGATTCTTGGACTTCATAATGGCATTGAAAGCCATTGTATCTGTGATGTTCCATTCAAACAAAATCAAAACACCATCTTGATTCACTAGTTGTCTTTCTTCTTCAGGAGTGATATTTTTAAAATCTTCCATTAGTTTAGCTTTCACTTCTTCATCATTCTCCTGGTCTGACCTGTCAGGCCTTAGTTCTCTTCTCTCCTTGCATTTATTTTGATATTCCTCAAATTTCATCCTCCATGCCAATTGCAAGAATATAAGAGTCTTTACAAATGCATTGTCATCTAAGAACTCATTGCAAGCCTCCATTCTTGCATCCTACACACTCTTACCTTTCATATCCAAATTGGATAGAACCAATTTAGCTGACTTAGGAGGGGATGGCATACCAACCTGCATGTCTTGATCAGTAACAATAATTTCATCTATGAGATCCTTAGGTAGGTGATCAGTTCTTTGCCTCTTAGGGCTTGGCTCAGGTGGTGGTGATGGGGGACTGCACTTTGGTGAAGATTTTAATTCAATGATTTTGACAGCCCCAGGTACTTTGAATTTTGGGCCTAGTCTTGAAGGTGCCTTCATTATTTTCTTCCCTTTTATGTCTACTTCTCATCACTGGTAGTATCCCTTTTCCTCCTATAGATGGGTCACCTTTCTATAGGCTGACATACTAGCCTTGTTTCAATTGGCATATTCAGACTTAGCCTTAAATTTATCTTTTTGGTTGTCAAGGTGTCCATTATCTCCTTGAATTTTTTTATTAAAAAATCAATTCTCTTGTGGTATGGAGTGAATTCCATCAATGTATCATACATCGGATCCATTTCATGCACAATATCCAGTAGCTTAATATAAGCTATCCACTTTTCTTTGTTCAATTCTTGTCTATTTAAATCAAATTCATTCCTGATCAGGTCCTCAAGGAAATTGAACTCATGCACAAATTTTCCACCTTTTATTCTTTGTATGAAAAGAGCAAAGAAACCTTCAGGATCATGTTGTTGCCTTAGACCAAATCTCAAATGGTAATCAACAAAGAATTTGTCAAAATGTGTCCAGCCTCCCTTTGAAAATGTAAAGTCAGACACTATTGTATAATCAGGGAATAATGTTCCCTTCCCCTTTCTAGTTAGGTTATCTTCATGAATACACCCCATCTGCCACATAACTTCTGCAAACCCTAGTCTTGGTGGCACATTGTATGGCAATATGTGAAGGGTTCTTTGAAATCCATATATTCTCAGGATAGTGCTAACTGGATATGGGATGATGTCACCCCAGTTATGTAAAACACTCAATTTTGGTTTCCTCTTCTTCGGCCTAAAGAATTCATGCACTTCCTGAGGGATCCTAGGTATATTTACCATCAATCTAGCCCTCAATCTTACAACAAAATAATTATCAAATTGCACATAACTAGTGCTTTCCTTATTACAGGACAAATTTGCAGCCCATATCTATACTGGCAATCTTTCTCCATTAACTGATTGTCTTAAGTTCATCTTCTCAACAAAGAAATTAACATTTCTAAACAAGAACATATGCATCAACATGGAATACCAAAATAATTAAGTACCAATATCACCATTTTGTAGCTTCGACAGTCCTTCATCTATCCTCTCCACCAAAAAAGAAGTAAATTCATATGATACAGAGAAGTTAGGGTGTTGTATTTGCACCCCCATGAACATGTATGCAATCAACATTACTACACCAGTGCTGAAACCCAAAATCTAACATAGTGAATAGAAAGTAGCCAAGAAAGGCTTTCCAAAACAATTCAATCTGAAGGATTCCTGGTTACTAGGGTTGATGTGAAATTGTGAACCTCCTACCTTAACCCGATGAGGTGGAAGCAAATCAACCCTAAAAAGAGATTTCAATTTTGTATACTCCTGCTTCATTTCTTCAAGATTAATAGGAGCCAAGTCATCACTTAGCTCACTCAAATCAAAATTCTGTTGGATAACATCTCTGTTAATTTCTAATAGAACCCCTCCATAATTATCTCTGATTACCCATGTGATAGGGTCATATCTTTTGGCCACTATTCTAAGTAAGTCCACATCAGGGAACACATTTGGAACAACCAGCTTTCCCATGTCGTACATCCATCCATTTGAAAAAGGATGAGGCAAATTCCTCTATCCATACCATAATATGAACATTTCTAAGCCTATGAGTGGAACCCTAGCATCAACAATGTTGGAATTATTACACACCAACCCCTCCCCTAGGATTTTCTCTCGCATCAACACCAAACTTTTCCTTCTCTCATTTGTTGATAATGGAAATTGATCTAGGAAATCATCGTACAAGTTTCTTTTCAAATACTCAATGTGGCTAGAGTGCTACTTGGTTGGTGCCATTTTAGACAAAATAGGGCCTCACTACAATGTTACACTTCAAGTGGCTATGACTCAGTAGAGATAGGAAATTACAAAGTAAAAATATTGTAATTCCTCACAATTTATGATTAAACAATAGCCCTAACAAAATATTTTAATGAACTTAGTGACAAGCATAGTAGACCCCCCCTTTCCCAAATTTAGGTGCAGAATGACTGAGAAATAGAGAAAATTAACTCATAGCTTTTTTCACACAAACTCCAATTTCTGGCTGCAGCTGCTCGCAATTTCACCTTTGGCTCTGAAATTGTTTTCACGAAATACTTGGATGCTTTGTGATACAAATGAGACAAGTAAATTGATTTTATGTTGATCAAATCCTGCCAGTAGATGTCTCATCTACCATTAAAGCCCACTCGTGGGTTGCACGAAGGGCTCCAACCATAATTTGATACATATTTAAATTTGAGTTGTTGATCCTTCAGTTTGATCAAATCATCAACGACCATCTTCAAAATAGGCTGAAATAATCACCAACATGACAATAAAGGGGCCCACTATGTCATACGATGCGAAGGAATGCCACATGGTGGTTTCCCGCAATATCACAATCCTTTGATTTACCATTGTGGGATGGCGAGCACCATCGATCTTTTTACCATAAATCCTGCTCCTTCAAAAATGGTCGCTGTCCTTTTCCTTTAACTGTCGAGCAACTTTTCCCTTAAAATCATAACATCTGCATTGAAATAAAACATGTGCATCTTACAAGCGCATTAGTAATCCACCTCTTAATACATTTAAAACCAGTGAACGCTTTCTTCACTCCTTAGGCTTCATTGGATGAGACATGTGGCAGACACCCATGACATCGCGATCCCAAAATTCCTAATCGTGGGATGGCGGGCACCGTCAATCTTGAAGAGGCAGCTCATCAATGGTCATGCAAATCTCATCCTTTAGGAAGGGCACGTGGCACCCACCTGTGATATCGCGATCTCTGTAATCCCTAATTGTGGGATAGTGGGTGTCGTTGATCTCGTTCCTTTAACACAATTGCCAGCCATGTCGTTAACCTTCAAGCAGCTTTTCTAGTGAGATTATAACATATCCGTCGATTTAGAACATGTGCGTCTAAAGAACACTTTCGTAATCCGCCCCTTAATACATTTAAAGCCGGCTAGTGTTTCCTTTACTCTTTAGGCTTCATCGGATGAGACACGTAGCACCCGCACGTGATTTCTCAATCAACCCAAGCACCATCACGGGATGGCAGGGAACAACTTAGATCAAATGGTAGTTGGTCAGCAATAGCTCAAATTTGATCCCCCAAATAGGACACGCGGTGCCCATCTGTGATTTCACAATCCTTCAATTCTCGAACACGAGATGGCGGGCACCATTGTTATCTGCAGGAAATAGATCAATGGAAGCACTAAATCAACCCTTGCAAAATAAAACATTCATTAAAAGGAGAAGTGGGCATTACTAGGCGGACGACAAATAAAAAAATTATATTTATCGAAGAAAAATAAAATAAATTTACAATTTGTTTATAATTTCACTTTTAACTTTAAATGTATGTTCACTCATTAAGTTGTATTTTTTTTACAATCACATTTTTATTTTAGATGTTTGTTTATAAAATATAAAGATGCATTAAAAATATACTAGAAATATTTTTCCTTATATTATATAGCATTCATAACATTAAATTAACATAGAATAATTTCACAATATCACTTAACCAATCAAGAAAAGTTTAATCATTACTATGCAACATTATTCTCACATCAAACTAACAAATAAACATTAAAAACAAATTTATCTTTTTATATTATAACATTCATAACTTAAACCTTTTATACACAATATCAACTTAATTATAAAAAACACATAAAATTATTTATAAGCAACTTAATTTTTTTAACAATTTAATAAAATATAATTTAATATAATTAAGAAAAATTAAATAAGAATTATAGATAAATTTATGAAACATTGATTTACTTATCAAGAAAAAATCAATAATAAATTTACTTATTATAGATAAATTTACTTACCAATCTATTTTAACCATCAAGAAAAAATTAATCATTAGTGATTGCAACATTATTGGCACATCTTTTAAACTGACAAATAAACATTGAAAACACATTTATTTTTTATATTATAACATTCATAACTGAAACCTTTTTATACACAATGTCAAGTTAACTATAAATTGTATAGAGTTTAGAATTGCTATATCTCTCATATATCAACATAGGTAAATTTGAAAATATTTTAAATTATATAATTTCAAAAAGAAATTGAATGAATTTATAGAAGATTATTTTTGTTAAAGTGCTAGAATCTAATCCCAATACTAACATTAATTATAAGTCTAACCATAACCCCAACCCTAAAACTAACACTAATTAACTTCAAACCTAACTCTAATTTTATATCCAACCCTAAACATAACTATGATTCTAAAACTAACATTAATGAAACCCTAATTGAACCATAACCCTAACCCTAATACTAACCCTTGCCCCAATTGAACCCTAACACTAACCCCAAGCTCTATCATAGAACCTTAATCTTTACCCCAACCCCAACCCTAATCCTAATTGAATCCTATACCTAATTTTAATTAAAATCTAACCCTATTTGAACCTTAAAATTAATTGAACTCATGTTTGGGGTTAGGGTTGAATTATGGTTATGATTAGGGTCAAAATTCAAATAGGATTATGGTTGGAGTTTAATTAAGGTTGCTATTCACTTAGGGTTAGGGTTCAATTAGTATTCAATATGGGTTAGGGATCAAATAGGGTTATAATTCAATAAGGGTTTAATTAAGGTTAGGGTTAAGGTTAGTCTTAAATTAGGGCTAGGATTAGAGTTAGGGTTCAATTAAGATAAGGGTTATTGTCTATTTTAGGGTTAGGGTTCAATTAGAGTTCTCTAGGGTTTTGATACAATTAGGGTTAGGTTTCAACAATACCTAGGGTTACGATTACAGTTCAATTAGTGTTAGAGTTAGGGTTATACTGAGTTCAATCAGGTTAGGGTCAAGGTTTAATTAGTGTTAGAGTTAGGGTTGCAATAATAAAATTTTCCATAATGATATGGAAAGGCATTCAATTGGATTCATATACAAATGCACAAATAAGAATTGGTAATTAAGAATTCTCTAGAACTAAATTTATAGCAACAAATACAATCCTTAGCTTAATCATTTGTTCTTTGTTAGGGTTGGGATAAGAATTTAATGGGGCCAATCGAGACTTAGGAAATAAAACCCTGTGGAGGAAATAAAGTATTAAAATAAAAGTTGGGTTTTAATTTTAATCCAGTGACGTAAGCCTAAGCCATTAAATTCAGTGGTCATGTCGCCGATGACTTAGCCAAAGCCTTTCATTAAATACTAACTGTGCAATGTGTAGGTTTTCCATATTCAAAGATATGGGAGAAGATCTTGATCGTACCCTGCCAACTCGCAGACCTAAGGTGTCACCTTGTTATTTGGTGCGAGGTCAGCAAAAGGAATATGTATGTCCTATATGGAATGTGGGGCCCAATATCCACTATTGAGCTCATAACCCGTGGTTTTAGATTGACAACCAAGATCAAAAGCTAATGTAAATCTTTGTTGTTCCCTGCTAGCTCCCAGGAGGAAGATGAAGGTTGGTGAAGCATTAATGAATTATTCCTTGTTTGTGTAGTCACGTCGATCTCAATCTATGTGAAGATGTTGTTGTTGGAAATCATGAAGGGTGATTTTTGGATTCTCATCCAGCTCTAGTTAAATGGTGATAATACATACGCCGCCAAATTGCCATGTTTGCACATGCATATTTACTAAGCATTGATGAAGGTTGCCATTACCTCGCACAATAAATACAAGAGGAATTAACTGCTAATAGTGTCATTCTTGTAGTAGTTAGAGTGCTTTGTGGGCTGAGTCTAATCAAGTTTGAGTGCTTTTCTGAGAAAAGAAAATGAGTAAGTCAGTAAGGAGGTCTGTTTGTTTGAGCTCACAAAAGCTCAGTCCTACTATTCAGGAAGGTACTTTGGTTGAGCAGCAACGTCCTGGAATTGCAACCTTCTACTACTTTGGTTGCAGTAGAAGGTTGGAATTCTAGGACATTGTTGCTCAACTGGTAGATGACAAAGGCAAGTAGTCAGCGTGCTCTAAATGCGGCCAACACTCGCCCATTGACCTTACGAGCAACACTTCTGATGATGTAAACGAGACCGAATTAGACTACTGTCAGTATTTAAGTCGCTTCAATCACGGTCTGCCCTCTGATGAGGAAATGATATTTGTGGGCACATCAACTGTTAAAACCCCAAGCGGATGGAGTAGAACCGTATTGGGCAAGGACAAGAAAGAAGAGGAGGATGAGGGTCTACCGTATTGGGAAACAACTAGAAGCGAGCGTGTATACTAGGGTCTGAGTGTTGGTAAGGGTAGGGTGGTGGGTAAATAAGAAGTTGTTGTGGTTCCTTTGTGGCAATTTGGTTGCCTGGTTTTTTTGCATGGATAGCGACAAGGGGATTTTGATGACAATTTGTGTTCCCTTTTCTTTTACACTACCCCAGTTCATGCACTATATATGTTTTGTAGATTCAATGTGTGGGAAGTTTTGTAATGAAAGTCAAATGCAATGGAGATTTTGTTCAAATAAAAATTTATGGTGAAATTACATTTGAGCCCGAAGCTTGTTGCTCTCTTCTCATATAAAAGGGAATTCAAGGCTCATTTGTAGGGAGAGAACTGATGAAAGCTCTAGCTAGGTTTTGAGTTGAATATATGGGTAGAAAGATATTTGTCCTCTAATGAGGAAGTGATATATGTGGTGCCATTGACTGTGAAAACCCCAAAGCAGATGGAATAGAATAGATAAACTATTTGAGTTTTGGATGAATATATATAAATATGACTTATAAGCATGAATAAACGTATAATTCTAATATATTTTCTCTCCTTATGTGGATTTGAGTGAATTTTGAATGAAATGTTAATGATGTTGTCATTCTTCTTTTGAGAATTTGTTCAATTTTGTGTCTATGTTTTGGGTAGAATTCAACTTTAAAATGTTGAGGTTTCATATTTATATGTGTGAGATTGATCTAATATTCTAGAAAATGAATGTTAAAATATCATGAAAAAAATGGGCATAGAATGAATGTAGAAGTAAAATTATATTTGCATATATTCATAAAATAAGATGTAATAAACAAAAAATATATGCAATTAAAAATAAAGGAAAAATAATTCAACCCAAATTTAGATAAGAGAGATAATTAGATTATATGATAACTTTAATGCTAGGGTTAGGGTTTTATTAGGATTAGTGTTTGCTTAGGGTTATGATTAGAATTATGAATCTACAATTAGGGTTAACTTAATGTTCACTTAGGGTTTCTTTCTTGGGAGAAGTTTATTGAATGGTAAGTGTATTTTATAAAATTAATATGTCAAGAATTAATTTTAGATAATACTACATGTGGTTTTTCATATAGTATTAAATTGTAGATTAAAATTGATAATAGATTTCCTTCCTTCTTTTGCATTGTAAGCTACCATAATATATGGCCTTAAAAACCTATTCATATTTTGATCTTTTCTAAACTATACAACATGGCATCCAACAAAAAAAATTGTTATGCATTTTTTCCAAGCACAAATCCTTAGAATTCTTAATGTGTTACTTAGGTTAATTCTTTATTGCAATAAATAAATACACACTAATATATATATTATGGATTTGAGGGAAAATATTAAAATATTTATATATATAGAAAAATTTAAATGCAAGGGATTCAAGTACATACCTTTTCTTTTGTTAATGTTGATGAAGATACAAATCTTGATGAATTGCCAAATTTGATGACATGATTTAAAAAGCTGGAATATCTTTGCTCTATGTGGCACTTGAAATTTTGTTCAAAACTATAACTAACTCTACATAAATTTTGTGACTTTGGACCTATTTTGCATCAATAAATATGAGCTTTGACACATGCCTCCTAATCTAGCATACAATATGTACTTAAATGCTCAAAATAGTTGGGAGTAGTGTTGAGATTGGTGGATCTTTGGGAAGGTCCAATGCTTCACCTTTGTATCTCTCCTATAGATAGAGGTAGAGATGAATATAGAATGAGAGAGGAAAAGGGATAAAAATAGATAGAGATATATAGAGAGAGATAGAGGGAGAAATAAATATATAGAGAGATAGGGACATATATATATATATAGAGAGAGAGAGAGAGAGAGATGGCAAGATAGAGATATAAGGAGATAGAGAGAGGGAAAGAGAGAGAGATAAGCAGAGAAAGACAAATAGAGATGGAGAGGGAGATAGAAATAGGGGAGATAGAGAGAGAAAGAGAGAGGAGAGATAGATAAATGGGAAGAGAAAGACATAGATATAGAGATATATGGGAAGATAAAGGGACAAATAGGTTGAGATATGAAGATAGATAGGGGTATAGGGAGGGAGCAAGAGATTAGGGAGAGATGGGGAGAGATAGAGAGAGGTAGGGAGAAAGGGAGAGAGATATGCAGAGGAGGTAGATATAGAAGATGGGGAAGAGGGAGATATATGTAGAGAGGGGGAGAGAGGGAGAGCGAGAGGGGGAGGCTAATTTTTTAGTTTAAATTCTATAAAATATTCAATAAATAATAATATAAATATTATAAGAATTGTATAATTTGTATTTTAAAGTACACACTATATTTTATTTTTTGAAAAATACGTAATTTTTTAACCATTTTCCTATATATTTAGTATTAATATTTTTATATCTTTTAACAATTCAATATATAATAGAAATAAAATATAGTTAATAATTTAATTAACTAGCATACCTATATTAATTAATAATATATATATGTAAAACATGTTGAGAGTTATCTTTATCAAGATTCCTATTGACTTTAAAGCAATCAATTTGATTTCATTATTGTTTGTGTCATTGTTTATCTCAATTCCCATATATAAGGGTACACATTGAAAATTGAAATCATACCAACTTGTCTATAACAACAATCAACCAAGAAAAATAAATTTAAAAGTAGAAATGTTCATCAATCATTAGATTTAGTATTGACAACATCAAAGAAGTATATCATGACAAAATGGCATTAACTAACATAGATATATCCACTATTTTTTTTTTCAAATGTTTGAATACATTGTTAACATTATATACATTCAAGCATTTGAATGTTATGAAACCTATAGCTTTGAAATTGAGTCTAATAAAGCTTTTCTCTTAGATGAATAATCAAACTTTGTTATTTTTATGATTGTGCATTTAATCCTTTGTTCAAGTATATAAGTCTCTTTTTTCACTTGAAGTTTAAATATGTATCTGTTGAAAAGGACCTTTTGTATAATGTTTGAAAACTTAACATCATCTTGTTTGTCATGCTTCAAAATGTTCAATTCTTTTGTTGTTACACCCATAATTTCTTCTGCCACTTCTTCAAAAGTTGTAATCCAAGTGAATGAAGTATGGTCTTGCAATTTGCATTGAAGTATATATTTATAATCACATTCCTAGGGAAAGTTTTATCACATCTTCCACAATACCATTGACCATTTTCATTAGTTTTTACCTTCTTTTTTCAATTCCTATCTCCAATTTTCAAGGGGCATGTTGTATAACAAAATTTTTCTACCTTAATGAAAGATAAGGTAGCTTTTGGGTAAGTGCCCCAAGATGGTTCCCAAAAAGGGGGCTTAAGGGAGGGAGGGAGGGAAGAAGAGAGAGAGTGGGAGAGGGTGGTAGAGAATGGGAGAGGGTGGGAGAGAGGGTGGAAAAGAGTGGGAGAGAGTGGGGGAGAGAGGCAGGAAGAGAGTGGAAGAGAGTGGGAGAGATTGGGAGAGGGAGGGAGAGAGTAAGAGGAGGGAGAGTGGTGAGGGGTGGGAGAGAGAGGGGGGAGAGAAAGTGGGAGAGAATGGGAGAGAGTGGAGGGGAGGTAGGAAGAAGGTGGGAGAGAGTGGGAGAGTGGGAGATAGGAGGGAGAGTGTAGGAGAGAGTGGAAGAGGGTGCAGAGAGCCAGAGAGAGGGAGAGTGTGGGAGAGTGGGAGAGAGTGAAAGTGTGGCTACATAGGGTTTCTATACATAGTATTTGTAGTAGAATGGTATCTCTATTTTTGAATTATTCTAAACCTTGTTTCTATGTAGTAGTTTCTAAATTCATTTTGTTCTTATACTCTATAATTAATAGTTTATATATTGTACTCTCTCTATACATGATTTTTAGCAAGATTGGGGACACTAATAGAACCATCATTTTTTTTTTTTTAAAAGACTAAGAAATGTATGAAAATTTGACAAGATGAAAACCATGAAAATAAAAGTGAAAATAAAAATTGAACATAGTAAAAATGGCCAATCATGTGCCAAAAATGAAAAGAACCATTTGTTGTTACTCTAATATTTCAACCACATACTAAATTACCAAGTGCATTTTATAAATGTATCATGCAAAGAGCACAATATTGGGAATCAATGTGAATGATTCTCATCAAGAAATTAGACAAGCTTTGAGATTGAAGGACCCAAGCTCTTTGTAGGTTTTCAATGAAGATTTAATTAGCCACTAATAGGAACAATAAGAAAAATAGATAAATGTGAAAATAAATCCTAATCTCTAAGAGTGTTGTGCTAAGAATTACATACACATCTCATAAATTTCAATAGAGACATGAGACACATTTATAGAAATAAAGGAAAGAAATAGCTATTTAGATAGTTATTAATCTATAAAAAAGATTAGGGCCTACGCATTACTTCAAGAGATTAATAAAATAAGTTTTTATTTATAATTTTAAATTTGATAATTTTGAAATTATCATAGATGTAAAGTAAAGATAAAATATTTTTCAACAAAACAAATAAAAATGACAAACAAATAATTTGTGATTAATCAAGAATATCATGATATTGCAAAAAATATAATAAATAAAAGAATATGCATAATTGTACATAAGCCATCAAAAGTCTAAATATACCTATCTTTATAAAAAAATAAAAATCTTTAAAATGACTAAAAATTATTAAAACTTATTAAGCTCCATGACAAAACACTACTTCCATATAAAGAGTATACAACATGATACTTATAGAAAACAAATTATGTAGGATACCAAAAATTGTTAAAAAGATAAGATAAGATAATTATAAATGAAATTAATCATATTAATTTCATAGTTAAAAAGATAATTCTATGGATTTTTAAATATACATGATATATAATAATCTTTAAATCTTTATTTTAAAATATATTATATTTTATAAACTTATACATTAAATTTTTAATATTTAAGTTATACTAAAATCTAAGATGGTCAATATTCATTATTATTTTTAAATTATAATATTGATTAAAGATAAATAATTATATTTATAAGATTTAAATTCAATAATGACTTTAGAAAATATTAAATCAATCAAAATTATTTCTATTATCCAAAATACTATATAAGTAAATTATAAACTATTTAAATATAATATTTAAATTTTCTATTTCAAATGTTAAATAATTAATGTTAAATTTTATAATTATAAACTTACCTTTTAATGATGTTAGTAAGTTTTTAATTAAAATTAGTTTTTTTCATATATTAACATACCTAGATATATTCACCAAAATCTATTATCTATTATTGATTATGTAATTTTGTATGTATAATATATTTTAAAAAAAATATATATTTAAAAAATTAAACAATATATATTTTTAATTAGAAATACATTAGAAATATTTTGAATGTATTCAACTATCAAAATATGATTCTTTTTTAATATACCATTAAAATCACTAGTTGCCCTAATTTCTTCGCTTTTGCTCATTTTTAATGAATTTCCCCCCGACCTTGCCAAATATTTCATTTTAAATGTTTTTCTTTGGAAGCAATGAACCATTTAAAATATATCACACACAAATTTCCTCGGGCCCCACCTTGTACAGACCACATGGCATCCACCGTGATTTCACAATCAACCAAAGCACTATCGCAGGATGGCGGGGAATGACTCATATTATAGGACAGTTGATGAACAGTCACACAAATTTGATCCCCAGATGGGACATGTGTCGCCCGCCCGCGATATCGCCATTCTACAATTCCTGATCACGAGATGGCGGTAAATTGTTGATCTTGAAGGCATTTTGATCGACAACAGCGTGAATTTCATCCTTCTAAAAAATAAAACATTCATTAAAGGGAAAGGGAACATTACTAGGCGGATGGAAAACAATGACATAAGTTTTTTTAAAACTGTTCAGCACAGTGCCAATCAGGACTTAGGAAAATAAAACCCGCAGAGGAAATAAAATATTAATACCAAAGGGACCAGGCCTAGATGGAACAATGGGGCATAAGATGTTTTTAAAACCCTTCAAAAAAGGTAACGGAAAAATAGATCCCAACTAAGGCATTAGGTAAACACAAGGGTTTAAGATGAAGACAAAGCTAAAACCCCAGCCCTAAGAAATTTTCCAACACCATGAAAGACCACTGGCATAAGGCAGGGCATGAGTGAAACATTAGGAACAAATTTGAAGCTCCATCAGTACACATTGGATAATTTTATATTAATAGTTTGTCCTATCACAAATATAAAAGGTGAGCACAATAAATAACATGTATTTTCCCATTAAATGTGAAGGATTTTCAAAAAGTTATAGTGTTCAACTATTAGTCCATTTTTGTTCAATAGAAGTTGTATTTAAATCATTATGTGTTGTTTCTATAACAACAAATAGATTTTTTGTCTTCAACTATAAGTCCATATGTGTTGTTTTTATAAAATAGAACACTCAGAACAAAACTTTCAAGTTCCATCACTACCCATAACCCTAAACCCTAAACCATTAACCCTTAACCCTTAAACCCCAAACCCTTAAACCCTCTACCCTCTCTCTCTCTCAAGTCTCTCCCTCCTACCCCCTCTCCCTCTCTCAGGTCTCTCTCTCAAGTCTCTCCCTCCTACCCCTTCTCCCTCTCTTATGTCTTTCTCTCACTCACTCACTCCCTCTCTTAGGTATTTTTGTTGAAGGGCGGTCATGTTCTTATGATGATGAGAGCATAGGAAACGTCAAGGCTCCCTTGAGGTACAAACATCTATGGAAACAATGGGTACCCAAGGAACTTCCTCCAATAAACACCGATTTTTGTGTCAACGAGAGGATATATCGGATAGCACCATCGTCATTACATAGTTTGGGCCTATTTTGCATGGACGACATAAAGGCCTGTAACAAAAAAGTTACTAACTTGATGAAGTATGTCGAACCTTGTTACAGTTACAAACATTGGATGCAACTAGTTCGATATACACGAAGTATGCATAGGTATGCATTGTCAGCAAATTATATACAACTAAAAGATAAGGATCAAAATAAAGGAGTGGCTATGTACATTTATGGAAGGCCAAAAGCATCATGGAATATTACAGGGCTTATAAATAGTACATGACCTGGGTCAACAAATAAGTAACCCAATTGTATATTCGAGGCACGCGAGGGAAACTGTGTATTCATATGTGCGATAAAATCAATAACTGTAAGGGAAGAGTTGCTAATCAATTACAATTTGAATCACTTAGTTACAAACATAGTTACTATGGGGGTGGTACATACTATGTACCATTTTACCCAACCTCCAATTAATGACTCCAATATACCATTTTATTCTTATATTTTTTCATAAGTCTATTGGTTTCATTTTGGTAATATTTTTTTATATTTAATTTTTGTCACAGGGGGACATTGATCATATGAAGAAGGCTCTGGCCCAGAGCATAGATCACGATGTATCTTTAGGCGCTTCTTCTCTACAGGTTTACCTCATTGTAATTGTACAAATTAGATACGAGCAAAATGCTTTATTATTATTTTTTTTCATAAATTTTTTGGGTTAATTTTGATAATGCTTTTAATATTCTTGTTGCAGTCGACTGATTGGGGAAAGGCACCAACAGTAGAAGAGAGCATCCATATTAAGGTGCAATCAATATTTTCTGATGATGACATGGCTTATTCAGCAAACCCTTTCGATACGATAAAGAAGCTCATGAAAAAATGCAATGAAGAAATGACTCATTTGATGTTCAAAATGCCTCAAACATATGAGATAAGAGAGAGGGTTAAAGTATTGACAGAGAGATTACAAAACTTGCAAGTAAGCTGTTATGAGGTCTTTAATTATAACATAAGTTCATTCTTGGTTTTATATTTTGTACTCTTTTATGTCATGAACTAAAATATGTGTTGTTTTTATAGGGTTATTTTCCTCCTCATGATGCTCGTGGCCATGATCGGGGTACTACAAGTGCTTCCCAAGGAGTAAGGGTTGGTACAAGTGTCCATCCTGATCTTCGTACGCATACATCACATTATCTAACCCCATCATCCGTGCCTATATTGTCGAATGAAATGTCAGAAACACATACCATGCATCATCTGTTAATGCACCCTCTGGCAGTGAACACATACCAGAACATGCATTAGAACATGTAACTAGAGATGCAAAGGCCACTAGTACTAGTGATATTTTAGCAGCATTTCCTAGATCTTCTCGTATTATTGGTATGTGAACATTGCCAGTCACACTTGTGGTGACCAAGGATTTCATTCCCATAAAGATAGAGAAGGCCCCATGTACTTTAAAATGTTTTAATTATTATTCTATATAATCCAATTGAAATTTACTTATTGATCGCTCTTTTTAAACTATTTATCCCATGATTATTTTGTAGAAAATGATGTTTTTTATAAATATCTAAGTGATATTACATTGGAGCTCTTCGGGCCCACCATACGTACACGGTGGAATGCCCAAAATGAAGATTTAAAAGATGAGCTCATTAACCATTTAGTTGTGTTGTTCAGTGATAAAACATTCAACCAAACCAAGGTCCTTATGAAAGCTCGTACCTATCTAAAGTATGCAAGGGACCAATATAGGTCACATTAGAGAAGAACAAAAAGTATGAGCGTCCCCCCATGATTCTGGAGAGGGAGTGGAAGGATCTGGTGTCCAATGGAAAGGAGAAGGCTAAAAAGAAAAAAACAAAGACACCACCAGGCCAAGGTATGTGATATAGAAGCATAAATCTACAAAAAATCCCGATTAATCATGATTTTTAAAAAAACTATAGGATGGATGATTTTTTCCCTGATTTTTTGAAAAAATCATTGAATTTTTGGTCAATGATTTTTTTCCATTTCAAACTTCAAAATCGCCATAAAAATGTGTTTAAAATCTGCAAAAAAATGTGAATAAAATTGAGCTGATTTTCGTGCAAAAAAAACCATGAGACCATGGCTTGTTTCTGTAGACATCTAAAATTAATCACTTCCATATGATTAAATTTACCACCTTTCCGTCTACCATATTAATATTAATTTATTAAATTAATATTATACCTTTGGTCTCATAACGGTAAAGTATTTAATTTAATAATTAATACTCACCTTATTCCTCTCTAAATTAAATAAATACGCTAATTTATTTAATTTAGTCATTTTCCCCTTTTTTTAAAAATCAATTTAAAATTCCTTACTTTCTCTCTCCTTGTCACATCCTCCATAACCTTGTCCTAATCTGAATTAATTTAATTAATTCATGATTATGATGTGCATCCTCTTAATCAGAGATTAATGTCACATCCTCCTACATTTTCCACTTGCCTCTAATCTTCCATTTATTAGCTTAATCCAATGTTTGTACAACCTTAACCAAGGTTATTAGCTAAATTTAGCACCACTTTTTGGTCAATTCTTCTATTTTTCCTTTTTGGATATTGACCCCCTTTCCCATGTGAATTTTTAATTCACATTTATTTGTCCTAGGTTCATCTCCTTTATATGTGAATTTTTAATTCACATTCCATTCTTCCAAGGCTTCTAGAACCTTGGACTTGTCACAATCTCCACATGTGACCAAGTCCCACCTTTTTGGAGCCCATCTTTTATCCTCTAGATCATCCTAGGAAGGTGAATTTTTAATTCACATTTATATCCCCAACCACCTTTCCTTTTCCCATGTAGATTTTTGAGGAATTCCAAAATTCCTCAAATGTCCCTTTCACTCCCACTTGGGGACAATGAATCTCTTTTTGAGGAAATCTCCTCACTCCCCAAGGTGCATGTCCTTTTTCCACCTCATGTACCTTCTTGACACCTCACTTACACCACATATCCTCTTGGCCACTTCACCATCCACATGTCAAGATGTGAGGGCTTGTGGGTTCTCAACCCACCATAGCCCTTCATCTTGGCCTTGTTGGATGCATCTAGACCGTTGAATTCTCTAGAGAATTTAAATTCTCCTATAAATACCCCCTCCTCAAGGGCATTTTCAACACTTTGCATTTTCATAACTACATGCTGCCAATTTGAATTCACAATCCTTTACCATCATCTAGCCATTTTTTCAATCATTTGCATATCTAATTTTGCATCTAGTCACTCAAGCAATCATCTAAGGAGCACACAATCAATTCCAAGCAAGGGCCAATCAAAGAGATATCAACAACAAGGGAGGTAAAATTGTTTGTGTTTCATTTTATTTACATTCCTTTTCGTTGTATCACTCTTTTGGCTAATCTTGAGGTGTCATTGGTATTTTGTCATTCACATTTCTTAGTCATTTCACACATTTAGAGTAGGATAAATTCTAAGGTATCACATTTCTGGCATGCCTGATGGGACCCACACACGGGTCTTGCATTTAACATCTCTTTTGGTTGAGAATTTTGTAGGAAAAACTCACAGAAAGGCGGTAGCACCCCTGCAGAAAGGCGGTAGCACCCCCACAGAAAGGTGGTAGCACCCTCGCGGAAAGGCAGTAGCGCCCCTACAGAAAGGTGGTAGCACCCCCACAGAAAGGTGGTAGCGCCCCTGCAGAAAGGCGGTAGCGCCCCCGCAGAAAGACGGCAACGCCCCTACAGAAAGGCGGTAGTGCCCCTGTAGAAAGGTGGCAGCGCCCTCTTGGCCACCTGAAATTTTTATTCTCTCTAACACGATTGTTGCAATTAGGGATATGTTTAGAAGGTTTTACTAACACTTTTCCTTGCAGTGGGAGGGGCGCAACTTTTCATTTTTTAAATTTGACAAAGTTTGTTGCAGAAAGGTGGCATCGCCCCTGTAGAAAGGTGGTAGCGGTCCCACAAAAAGGCGGTAGCGCCCCCACAGAAAGGTGGTAGCGCCCTCGCAGAAAGGTGGTAGCGCCCCTGCAGAAAGGTGGTAGTGCCCCACAGAAAGGCAGTAGCGCCCCTGCAGAAAGGCGGTAGCACCCCCGCAGAAAGGCGGTAGCGCCCCCGCAGAAAGGCGGCAGTGCCCCAAAACAGCACAGATTGGAAGGTAAAATGGGCATTTTGGGTTTGTTTTTGCTCTAGTTTTTTGCTGTTTTCACGTGATAACTCTCTAACATTATTTTGGCAAGAATATTGTTGCTTTTCGCTAACGTTTTGCAGCATATTGTGGCAAAATTTGATCAAAGACGAAAAAGAGGACAACCAACATTTGTTTGCAGGGTCATCTACATAATCAGATTTTCCAAAAATTATCTTTGTTGTTTTCGAACATAGTCTAATTAGGGGGATTAAACCTCATTGCTTACTGTTATTGTTTGTTCTTGTGTTACCCAAGGGGATATTAATTCATTTTCACTTTCCCCTTGCACTTCGTGTGAGCCTGGGGAGTAGTTGGAAACGGTTAGTATCTTCTTTTTAGTGGGACTTGCTTGGGGATTTCATCACCCCAAGGGACGATTCCAACCACGTGTACCGGCGGGGTATATAAAGGGGGGAGAATAAAAGTTTTACCCCAATCTAGTTGCGTCGTAATTGGTAGAGCGTCGAAGCTAGGGTGATACCTAGATAGACGTGAAGAGTTGGTCCGAGCCTTTCAGTATCTCGCTGGGGTTCCCGACTCACGCTTGTGATGGACTGGTGTTCACGGTTGTGCCTCACGTATCGAGAGTATATCGAGGACTCCCTAGAAGCCTTGTGCATCCTAGACTAAGACTTTGCCTTGCCATACCCATAATATTAATCATAGGATTGTGTTTGCTTGAGGTGTTTTCTTGTGAGAAATCTATCAAAATTTTGATACTTTGGACTTGTTTTATCATTTTGTGTCCTTGCCATAGCATTTGCCATTAAAACCAAACTTTGTCTCATCACAGAAAGGCAGTAGCGCCCTTGCAGAAAGGTGGTAGCGCCCCTGATTTACTGCAGAAAGGCGGCAGCGCCCCTACAGAAAGGCGGTAGCACCCCTGATTTACTGCAGAAAGCTGTCTATGCCCCTGCAAAAAGGCGGTAGTGCCCCTGATTTACTGCAGAAAGGCAGTAGCGCCCCTGATTTACTGTAAAAAGTTGTCTACGCCTTGATTTTGCTGTCAACACCCTAATCTTTGTTGCAGAAGGGCGGGTTTGCCCTCCTGAACACCCGAAATCCCTCCATTTGGACCCATTTAGTCTCTAAACCATCATTTAACCATTCCCAACCACTACCTCATCATTCCAAGCCTTCGTTTTGTCACTTTAAACCTTCAAAAACCCCCTCGTTTGACCATTTTAAACTTCCATCTCATTATTCCAAACTTTCATTCAACCATTCTAAATCCCCATACATTCTCCACAATTGTCCTTAATCCCCCCATTCATTCTAATTTCCCCCTAATCCACCAATAATTTTTTACCATTTGCATCTCCAAACATCACCCATAACCAAACCGTCCTAACCTTGTATTACAAAGTGGTTACCCAAATTGACCATAGCGCTTGAACTTGATTACTGGTCTTTAACTTCGACCCCAATCAATTTGCCTCCATCTTGAGGCGAATTCGGTGGCGTAAGTTATCATCTTCAACCCAATCAATCCATTCCTACCTTAAGGTGGATTCAGTGTCGTAATCACCCTCTTAATCTATTAAAGCTCTTGGTTGTTAAGGGTAACTTCCTTCGATCAAACTCAAGGTCTCCCTCTCATCTATTACCATCCAATAGTCTAAATCCAATCAAATCCAAATCCAAATCCCATCGAAATCCAAATCTAATCCAATCCAATCCAAATCCAAATCTAAATCCAAATCCAAACCCAAATCCAATCAAATCCAATCCAATCAAATCCAATCAAATCCAATCCAATCCAATCTAAATCCAATCCGATTAATCAAAATTCAATTGGATCCAATCTAAACCCCATCACAATCAAATCATTCGACAAAGACATTAACCTACTCGTCTAGCATTTGCATGCCCATTCAGACCCGTTTACAAGCAAAGAAAATGGCCGACCGTCAAGCTCAAAATGTCCAATCCAACAATCCCCAAGATCCCAAAAACACCTTATTAGATCCTAACAAAGGTACCAACATCACTCATGATCCCCATAATGGTACTTCATCACACTCCAACACTGAGAATCAGAATAACTCGCCACATGGAGAAGAGAGCATGGTTAATCAACCTGAACTCACACTTGAGGAACATTTTAGTAACCCCGCCAATGTGCAAATGACTGATCGTTTGCTTGAGAAACATGGGGAAGAAATCTTGGCCCACTTAATTGAGAAGGGTGTTAAACCCCCC
The DNA here is from genome assembly GCA_007258455.2 of Sequoia sempervirens. NCBI lineage: Eukaryota > Viridiplantae > Streptophyta > Pinopsida > Cupressales > Cupressaceae > Sequoia > Sequoia sempervirens. The sequence goes on from VDFB02364928.1 coordinate 84,390, forward strand.
TCCAATGTTGACTTGTCCAAATATAGGGGTGCCCCATCTAACGTACTCCAAGAGTCCCAAAATGCACCCGAAGGTTCGTACTTCTCCAATGTTCCTCCAGTTGAGGGTTGGCACCAACCTGAATTTGGCAATGTCGTTCTTTATCAGGTTAATTATCCCCCACATGCTTCGACCTCAGCTATAGGTGGACCTCAAGGGCCTAATCCCAATAATCATTTTGCTTATGGTATGCCACAAAACGTCCCACAACCTTTGCCATTAACATTAACCGCACCCCCTCCTTCGAACCCACCTACAGTCAACATTGGGGGCACCTCCTTTGCTACATCACTTCCGCCTCCTGGGACCACCAACATACCACCTCAATAGGTTCACCATTCTACCATTCCACCTCAATTACCTCCCAAGGCACGCCCCAGCTGAACATTCCGAGTGGAACCCAACAACCCCCTTTACAAAATACGCCTACGCAACCTCTGCACTCTCATCCGCAACAACTTATACACAATACTTTGGCCTCTTCACAACAACCATCCTACCAATCACAAGGAAATCCATCTCAACCTACTACCCAAATCATATCTCCCTTTCTAGCGTCCCTTTTGCATTCAAAGGTCCAACCAAAACATAATATCCCACCTCAATCCATACAACACTCGACGCCACAACAACAAACTCCACAACACTACTACTATCATAATCAACAACAATTTCACCAACAACCATTTTATGCGACTTCCCAACAATCACAACATAGCCAATACCCCCAATACCAACAAACCAATGCACAACAATACCCTCAATACCAACAAACCAACACACAACATCCCATCCAAGTTTCCCAACAACCTACCCCACACTCTTATCAAACAAATCCATGTTATGCCCCACAACAACAACCCCCATATCAACAGAATCCCCCGTCTTACCAGCAAACCATGTCATCATCCAATCATCCAAACCTGTATTTCAACAATCCGACACCCTTTCAGCAAGATCCTTCATCATTCTATCATCAATATCCCCCTAACCCACCACCAGCTAGCTCGGATTTGTTGGAAATCAAAGCTGCACTTAAGGACCTTCAAGCAGGGAGCACAAAACAATCATTTAAATTTGAAGATATATGCCCATATCCGTTTGATCCATCCATCTCATTGATCCCATTCCCTAAACATTTTGAGATTCCAAAATTTGACAAATACAAGGGAGATAAAGACCCTAAGGCTCACTTGCAGGAGTTTTATGCACAGTGTCAAGAAGTCATGTACAGTGATAACTATCTCTTGCGCTTGTTCCCACGAAGCCTAGCAAGCCATGCCCTAGATTGGTTCATGACTCTCGAAAAGGGGTCTATAAAAACTTTTGCAAACTTATCAGAGCAGTTTGTATCCTACTTCTCTTTCAATTTGCAAAAGGATACAGACACCTTAGATCTCCTGAAAGAGAAACAACGTGATGGAGAAACCTTTACCAGCTACCTCCAATGGTGGCGTGCATTAGCTAGTCGAATGAAGAACCCTTTGAAAGAAAAGGACATGGTCACTCTTTTCGTGGAAAATTCTCATCCTGACATGGCCCACAACTTTAGACTACATTGTGTCACCACTTTCGCCGAGATAGTGGAAAAATGACCTATCCTTGAACTTGCCCTTATTGCTAAAGGACACATCAAAATACACAGTCATGATAAAGAAAGGTCATTTGGAGATAAACCACGGTTCTAGAATAAGAACAAGAATGCGGTAAATGACGGAGTGACGGACACCAAACATGTCCAAATAGCTAATGCATCCCAAAAGCAACAGCAGTCTATACCCAATGCCATATA
>VDFB02364928.1:86320-116944 GCA_007258455.2 Sequoia sempervirens
GAGACTCTACTATGCGTGGTAGAGTACCAATAATAAAACATCAGCTCAGGAAATATCCCTCATGCCTCCCCGTATCTGACCATCCCCTGAACTGACATAACCTATATGGCCGCCACTCTGTCTCCCCCGTACGCAAATCATCAAATGCCCTCCTCCACCCCTCCATATCACCCAACATCTCATAGTGGAAAATCCACCCTCTCTCCTCCCCATACTCCCAAGCCACGGGCTCGATGTCATCTGCTGTCCCCTCCCTCACCACTACCGGTCTAGTCACGGAAATATGCTCCCACGCCCAAATCTGCAATAATGTCACATGTGTCACACTCGAGATATCCCGATAGCAGATCCCATGCATATCCCTGTACAGCTGCGCCAATACACAAGAACCCCACGAAAATGGTCTGCCCCGCCACTCAATAATGTGGCGGATCACCTCCATATACCGCAGGCTACATGTCCATCTGCTTCGGTCTGGTAGCAGTATTCCACTAATCAATCCACACAAGAATAATGGTAAAACTGGCACCCCTATAGTCAAACACTCATCCAAATCCAACTGCCCTTTCACCAGGGGCAACCTCACATCACCAAACAAAACTCTCAACGTCTTGTCTAACACTGCCCCTGTAGACACCACCTCACTCACTAACCGGCCGACAATCGGTAGTCTCAAAATATGCCACGTGTCCTCCAATGTCATGGTCATCTCTCCTGTAGGAAGATGGAACGTCGATGTCTCTGAGCTCCATCTTCATTACCGCCGCCGCGATCACGGATGTGGGCTCTCACCATCGGAAACCGCATAATACCGCCCTAACCTCAAGGTGGATCCACGCTCGGTCCTCCGCTCATCATGCTCTTTGCCAATGCTTATCACCTTCGACCACCGCTGCACTGTGAATCACTAAAGCTCGCAGATACATGTGCATTTTACCATTAGTCCCTTTTTCTGTTTATCTTATTTTTACTCTTTTTTTCCTGCCTTCGTCTACCCCCCCGCTTTGCGGCTATGCTTGGCTGAAGGGCAGCTCCGCCTCGCCGCAGAAGGGTGGCTCCACCCCGGCTGCAGTTGGGCGGCACCGCCCCCGCAACCAGGCGACACCGCCTCCGTAGGGTGGCAGCTCCGCCCCCCCAGCGGGGCGGAACCACCCCACGCTGGGCGGCGGAACCGCCCGCGCAGGGCGGCAGGACCACCCCGCGCAGAGGAGCGGCTCCGCCCCAGGCCGCGGTGGTGGCGCCCCAGCTTGGGGCGGCTCTGCCCCAACCCAGTTTGGCCCCCCCACACTTTCTCCTCAATTTGACCTTTTTTAACGCAAACTAATGTGCACCCATTTTGCTAATTTTTGTCCCCGACAAAACCCACATTTTCAAATTTGACTTTTTTATGTAAAAAAATGCATAAATCACATATGAGGGTTTTTATTGCTACTCACATGCTATCCGCCTGCGCCCCCGCTGTACATTGCCCGTACTCCGTCCGCCCGGTGCACGATCGCAGTGTCATTGTACGTCGGCATCGTCTCTCCTCGTTGGTTTTCACTCCTCTCCTCTCTTTCCCTCAACTGCTACAGTGAAAATGACCAAGGTAATTTTTCAAATTACCTTTTTTTAACCCCCCCTTCTTCCAAAAAGGTATTTTTTACCTTTTATTTAACTTTTTATTCCTCTAACTAATCCCAAATTTCCCGAGGCTGCCATTTGCAAACTGTGTCTGATCACCTCCGTTCAAAAACCAAAATTGCTTAGTTTTCTGAGCTCTATCCAACGGTATCATTCTTTCTTTCCTATTGAGACGTCGTCAGGGGACCCCTTTTTTCCTTCCCCAACCGCCCTCTCGAGGGGGCATACCCTCTTACCATTCCTCCATTCCTTCAACTCGGTCATTGGGACATCATTAACCTTTTCATGCTAGGGGCATCACCATCCTTCATCTCTTGCCTCATTCACATTTTATTTTTCTTTGAAACACTGTTATCCTAACAATATTTCGAAGAGGGGCAAAATGTAGACATCTAAAATTAATCACTTCCATATGATTAAATTTACCACCTTTCCGTCTACCATATTAATATTAATTTATTAAATTAATATTATACCTTTGGTCTCATAACGGTAAAGTATTTAATTTAATAATTAATACTCACCTTATTCCTCTCTAAATTAAATAAATACATTAATTTATTTAATTTAGTCATTTTCCCCTTTTTTTTAAAATTAATTTAAAATTCCTTACTTTCTCTCTCCTTGTCACATCCTCCATAATCTTGCCCTAATCTGAATTAATTTAATTAATTCATGATTATGATGTGCATCCTCTTAATCAAAGATTAATGTCACATCCTCCTACATTTGCCACTTGCCTCTAATCTTCCATTTATTAGCTTAATCCAATGTTTGCACAACCTTAACCAAGGTCATTAGCTAAATTTAGCACCACTTTTTGGTCAATTCTTCCATTTTTCCTTTTTGGATATTGACCCCCTTTCCCATGTGAATTTTTAATTCACATTTATTTGTCCTAGGTTCATCTCCTTTATATGTGAATTTTTAATTCACATTCCATTCTTCCAAGGCTTCTAGAACCTTGGACTTGTCACAATCTCCACATGTGACCAAGTCCCACCTTTTTGGAGCCCATCTTTTACCCTCTAGATCATCCTAGGAAGGTGAATTTTTAATTCACATTTATATCCCCAACCACCTTTCCTTTTCCCATGTAGATTTTTGAGGAATTCCAAAATTCCTCAAATGTCCCTTTCACTCCCACTTGGGGACAATGAATCTCTTTTTGAGGAAATCTCCTCACTCCCCAAGGTGCATGTCCTTTTTCCACCTCATGTACCTTCTTGACACCTCACTTACACCTCATATCCTCTTGGCCACTTCACCATCCACATGTCAAGATGTGAGGGCTTGTGGGTTCTCAACCCACCATAGCCCTTTATCTTGGCCTTGTTGGATGCATCTAGACCGTTGAATTCTCTAGAGAATTTAAATTCTCCTATAAATACCCCCTCCTCAAGGGCATTTTCAACACTTTGCATTTTCATAACTACATGCTGCCAATTTGAATTCACAATCCTTTACCATCATCTAGCCATTTTTTCAATCATTTGCATATCTAATCTTGCATCTAGTCACTCAAGTAATCATCTAAGGAGCACACAATCAATTCCAAGCAAGGGCCAATCAAAGAGATATCAACAACAAGGGAGGTAAAATTGTTTGTGTTTCATTTTATTTACATTCATTTTCGTTGTATCACTCTTTTGGCTAATCTTGAGTTGTCCTTGGTATTTTGTCATTCACATTTCTTAGTCATTTCGCACATTTAGAGTAGTATAAATTCCAAGGTATCACAGTTTCTTACTATTATGCTTTGATAATTTTTTCCAAGCATCCATAGCTTGTTTGAAAGCACCTATTTTAGGCTTTTAGCCAGAGCAGCAAGGCAATGAACTGTTTGATAAAATGCTTTGGTAGACATGTATGAAAAATGCAGTAGCATAGACAAGGCAGTGAGCTGCTTTAAAAAAATGTCTCAAAGAAATGTAATCTCATGGTGATGGAATGCCATGATGAATTCCATGACAAGCAAATTGCTATGGATTTTCATGGCATTCCATCACCGTGAGACTACATTTCTTTTAGGAAAATTTTCAAACAATTCACTGCCTTGTCTATTTTATTGCTTACTATTATGCTTTGGTAGATTTTTTCCAAGCATCCATAGCTTGTTCGAAAGCACATGTTTGAGGTTTTTACTTTTTAGCCATAGCATGAAGGCATTGAGCTGTTTGATAAAATGCTTTGGTAGAAATGTATGAAAAATGTGGTAGCATAGAAAAGGTTGTGAACTATTTGAAAAAATGCTTCAAAAAAATGTGGTCTCATGGTGATGGAATGCCATAACGAATGCCATGACAAGCAAATTGCTATGGATTGTCATGGAATTCCATCACCCACATTTCTTTTGAGACATTTTGAAATAGTTCACCGCCTTGTCTATGCTATTGCTTACTATTATGCTTTGATAGATTTTTTCAAGCATCCATAGCTTGTTTGAAAGCACCTATTTTAGGCTTTTAGCCATAGCAAAGAAGCGTTGAACTGCTTGATAAAATGCTTTATGAAAAATGTGGTAGCATAGACAACTGGCCACCATATGATATTTTATGTAGTTGTAGTATGTTTGTGCAATGTAATGTAACGATATGAATATAACCAACAAAAATCTATTTTCTATAATTCATGGATTGAACTCTGTATTTTATATGCTCTCAATGTCTGTATGCTATGGAAATGCCATTAATTTTTTTTAAAAAAGTAGTATGTTGTGTGTGATACTATCAACAATGTAATTATATACTAATTACTCTTTATTTTTACATAATCTAAAGTATTTCAAACTTTTCATAGGCTTCCTGACACATCGAAGGAAACAAAGGAAAGACTAGAAAAGCACGAGCAACAAAAACTTGGCTCTGGTGGTTATATGAAATTAGCCGCATGAATTGTAAGTATCAATAAATGAAATATTACATCCAAATTATAATAAATTGAAAACAATTTTAGTTTTATCACACCATAGAAGAAAAATTCATGATCTTCTGCAAAAATGTAGGGCTCTGAATTCAATAGAGTTCCCTCAGAAGAGGACCTGAAGATTGCCTTCTAGCAAGGCTATGGAGCCGTGGCTGAATGCCTACGAGTCTTGATTGGGCAAACACAATCTTCCATTGCATCCGACATGCAGGTAAATAAAATCAATAAAGTTTATTTAAAATTGAATACTTGTTCAATCCATTCAATATTAATTTCCACCATAAAGTAATTACATGCCTATTTGTTTTAAACATTCAAGCAATGATAATACTGTACATGACATTGGAATGCAGCCTGGTGAGGGTGGAGCAGAACGTGCAGGTGAAGGTCATGGTGTGTATCCTGGTACTTTAGAGCAGGTAGAGCGTGATCAACATGTTGAGTATGATCAGGCTAGAGAAGATCAGAAATATGATGTGGCCCCATCAGGTAAAGAGGACCACTCTAAAGTTCTTTTAAACACATTTAATTGTAATTGGTGTATTAATTAATGTAACCTTTTGTGTTTCAATTTTAGAGCATGTAGAGTGTGATCAACGTATTGAGCATGATCAGGCTAGAGAAAATTAGGAACATGATGTGGCCCCATCAGGTAAAGATGACCACCCTCATGTTCTCTTAAACATATTTAATTTTAATTGGTGTATTACTTAATGTAACCTTTCATGTTTCAACTGCAGATAAGGATTTAGAGGATGTTCAACATGTTGAGCATGAGTCTATAACAAAAGTTCAGGAAGATGATGTGGACCCATCAGGTAAAGAGAACCACTCTAATGTTATTTTAATTAATGAAATACTTGTAACAATAATAATAAAACATATCAGTTTAACATTTCTTTCTTATTACAGCAGATCCCCCCTTGAAGTGGCGTCCACATCATGAGCAGACGACTATGTGTACATTAAGATCACAAGCAGAGGGTATAACAACTAAAGGGGGGATAGATATTGATTTAGAAAATGATACTCCACTTTACCTTTATGTAGCTTTCAAAAAGAAAAAAAAAAGTGATTGTAATCATATCATGACAACCATATTTTTGATAATATGTTAAAACTAAAAGAATGAATATTATATGTTAATGAATGAATGTGAATATGTTAATTATTGAATGTTATATGTTAATTAATGAATGTTATATGTTATTAATGGATGAATGAATGATTAATGTTATATAATTGGGTATGGGGAATTGAGAGTGATATGAGGTGGGGGGGAGGGGCCAAATGAGCTTCCACGATCACGTGGTTGGCCCTATTAAGTAGAGAATATTAAACTATTCTCAAAACAAAGAGAAGCTCAATAAGGTAATGCACTTTTCAATATAAGAAATGCATCGTTTGAAGCATCAAACCAATATGCAGTTAGTATGTATGATTAGTCATCAGTCTCTACAATGGTACATTTCCATGAATAATTTTTTTTTTTTTTAAATTTCTGCTTCATCGCAATTTCGACGACCACCATCGATGAAAACCACCGATGAATCAACAAAAAGGCTCGACGAAGTTGCTATAACTGCGCCGAAGATTTCATCGTAACTCCTTTCCCATTTCATCACAATTTTGATGATCTTTCAGTGTTGCTACCACACTACTCCTTGCCCATTTCGTCGCACTTGTGACAAAATTTTGGTGTTCTTCCGACGCTACTCCTTGCTAATTTCGTTGCAAAGTCGAGGAACTCTTGGTGTTGTTTTGACGCCACTACTTGAATATTTCATCGCACATTCGATGAACGTTTGGTGTTGTTTTAACACTACTCCTTGCCCATTTTGTTGAAATGGCGATGAATGTCTATTGTTGTTTCACAGCTACTACTTTCCCATTTCGTCAAATTGGTGACAAAATTCTGGTGTAATTCGTCGGTGGATACACAAAGTTTTTGTCGATATTTTGATGAATGTCCGAGGCATTTCATGATGCCGTCGATTGACAATTATTCACCATTAGATTGACGTTTAATTTATCGTCAGATTGTCGACAAAAAAATGACGGAAAGATTTTCACCCTTTCGTCACTCTTCAGACAAAGATTTGTCGAGCGACCGACGAACGACCATCGAAAAATGGTGTCAAATTCAGTAGTGCCTTAAGAAATTTTTGAGAACTTCTTTGATGATAGTTATCATGTTTTCTGATAGGATCAGTGGTGGTTTTTGGAACTTGGCTATGAAAATACTTGATAAGGAAGAATGGTTTACCTACATTCGAAGATTATGAAACACATAAAAGGATTATACACTACTGACATTTGGTGGTGGCAACAAATATAAAAATAGATCAGTATCATGGAAGACCTACAAATAAAGAGCTATGGACAATTTCTATGGAAGAGCATGAGACAATCATAGATGTGTTGCAAAAAAGAGAGGATGTAGATGGTACAATGGAATAAGTAAATACATGTAAATATAGTTTTAGTTTTATATTGTCCTTTTAAATAGATTAAATACATGTTTTGATATTGCTCAAGTGGTTTATTAGTTGAAATTGATTTAAGTTTTCCTTTTATATATCCTTAAGCCATCATCACAAAAAGGAGAGTCCAGGAAAATTCAACCTAGTCAACATGGAATACTTGGTAAAAACAAGTAATTATTAGTTAAATTATATTTAAATACATGTTTTGATTATATATTGATATTGCTTGTACATTAATAGTTAAAATTAATTTATTATCCTTTTTGTATCCTTAAGCCATCATCACATTGATCTCATACTTTGAAATAAAAAGGAGAAGATGCAAATTCAACCTACACATGTGTGGAATACTTTTAAATAAAGGTGCTTGAGTTGTGTACATATAGATAGTTTTATATAAATTAAAATATGCATGTTTTTATGATTTCATTGATATTGCTTTTACCATTTTGATGTCAGGTGACATGAAGACCTACTACATTCCAAACACAAGTTTCAAATATTCTTGAGATGGCATAGCCAAATTTTGTAAAAATTGTTTTGAGTTGATATATATATACATACACACTTAAACAATTAAACATTTTGTACAAATTACAAATACATGTACATACACAATTATACTATATGTACATTTATGCATCAAAATCAATATTCTATATATTTTGTTTGTTAAATGTGCATGTTTTCATACTTTAAAACTTTAAATTTGATTGTATAATAACTAAATATTATGTATATTATTGTTAAATCAATTATATCAATTGCAATTAAATATAAAACATGTACTTTGAAGTATTTCATCCCCTTAAGATGTCCTATTAGGACATAACCTAAATATTATACTTAATTATACTCTTCTTTCATCCCCTTAAGACATCGTATTAGGACCCCTTAAGAAACCCCCTTAAGATGTATTAGGACATATCCTAAATATTATACTTAATTATATCATTTGTTATGACTAGTCACTCTAAAGTCTAATACTTGTTTATATCACTTAATATTTATACTTAATTATACTCTTATTTGATTCCCTTAAGATGTTGTATTAGGACCCCTTAAGATATCCCCTTAAGACGTCGTATTAGAACATATCCTAAATATTATACTTAATTATATCATTTTTATGATGAGTCACCCTAAAGTCTAATACTTATTTATATCACTTAATATTTATACTTAATTATACTCTTCTTTGATCCCCTTAAGACGTCATATTAGGACCCCTTAAGACATCATATTAGGACCCCTTAAGACATCCTATTATGACATGAATTAAATAAACATTGAAACTATTTAAATTGTATGGAATGTGATTGTTATGATGAGCCATCCTAAATTCAAAGTTAATTATATCAATTTCAATTAAATATGAGACATGTACTTTAAATAATTTCATCCCCTCAAGATGTCCATAGGTGAAGATGTTCACTATTATTTGATTTGTATTTTGAAATCATTTAGTTTAGGATGATGCCAATTACATTGGAAATTGTAGATTATCTTAGTTGTCTTTGTTGACAAAGGATGTGACTCCCATTCCAATAGACAACACTAGAAGAAAGGGTGGATGTAGAGGACGAAGGGTGTAGTATTTTTATTGGATTCTATTATTTGTTTTGGCAGCTTATAAATTAGAGTTTTTGTGGAACATGATGTCTAGAGGACTTTTCTATTCTTAAGTTTTCTCTAGCACTTTGCATGATTAGTAAATATGGGAGTACATGATTTAATTTCAAAACTTTAGCCTATTTTTGGATAATTAAGTTGTATGATTGTTCTTTAATTTTATGTTGTGATTTAGAACTAGGAAATATGGTGTATACTTATATAACAATTTTTTGAAAAAACTCATTGCATTTTGATTGGTATTTATGTTTAGTTTATAGAATTTATTAATTATTTTCTTCTATAATCTTGTATGGTATTGTTTATTTCTTAAAATTTCACCCTTTGTGGTATATAAACAAATTGCTTTTGTTTGTAGATTATTATTTATTTTCTTATTTTATTAGATAACCTATGTATTAGGACCCCTTAAGACATCCTATTAGGACATGAATTAAATAAGTGAACATTGACTAATTATCACTAATTATATCATGTATATCATGTATATCATGCATGGATCACTAAATTTGAAAAGTACAAATATTAAAATGTCCTATTAATTTCAACATTAATTTTGTATTTGTATTTAAAATTAAACAATAATAAAGTCCATTATTTACAATAGATTAAGTCCATGATAAACCAAATATGTAGTCCATGAAACAATGAAATACAACCCATGAAATCATGTCTAACTCATATCATCTCTATAATTAAGAGACCTCTTCACACCATGTGGACTACATAGATGACCTGAACCACTTTGTACAAGAGAAAGATGAAATCAGATGTAAGAGGATTAAAAATGATTTAATGAAAATTTAATTTATAATTCATAATAAAATAAAATAAACATGGTATCTAGCTTCAGATGCTCTAGTGCACCTAGACCAACCTCTAAATGCTCTGAATCAATCTACATATACAAGAGAAAGAAAGTTGAAATTAGATGAAAGTCTAAAATTAAAAATGATTTAATTCAATTTAATTTATAAGTTATCATATTTAAATTGTATTGTAAGTGGTTGTGCACCCTCTATTCTAGGACCTATTTTTACATGCTTAACTACAAGATGTACCTCATGCTATAAAAGAAAAAGAATTTAACATGTATGAGCTCATATATATATATATATATTCAATTTTAAATTTAATTAAAGTTACTCACAATGTATAAATTGGAATTGACTTTAAATATAATAAAAAAATTAAATTACCATGATATTTGGTTGCTCTTCATCTCCTTGAGGTGTAACTATGACTGATTTAGGGTAGAAAGTGGTAGTAACAAAGTCTTACAAGGTCAAATTTAAAACATGTATACTTGAATTAGGTTAAAATATATATTCAAGTTTGCACATTTTGTGTAGAAACCTTTTTAAACAACCTGAAATTTAAATGCCTCATGAGTAGCTGCAACATCTAATGTTTATCTGATCCCCATTCTCATGGTCATATCAACCTAAGCATACATACAGAAATTTAGTTCACTTATAATATTTACGAGTGTACATGCACATTTGATATATAGTGAATTCAAAATTTTCATAATTGTAAATTTATAATAATGTAAGTCAAATAATTTACAATATAAATGTACCTTCCCTTGATTTGAGCTGCTTGACAGTGGATGAGCAATTGAAAACCCCTCGAGTGGAATCAACGTGGATGTTGATTAAGTCCCCTAAACCAACATAAATATTTAAAACATATGTTCATGATTGAATTATAAATTAAAAAGTCAAGTTAAAAAATTATTTTATATATAATTAAAAATTTTGAAATCAAAATTATGCCCCATGAGGGTTGCTGACTTTGAATGGTGTTGAAATAAATATTCGAGGTGCAAATGATTTCCCTATTGTTAGTGTCATCTACCCAAACAGTTTGATTGTTAAAATGTATTACAATTTTCTTTTGATATACATGTTCATTAAAATTCTTATAAATTCAACATGTAGATGCATATTTATACCCATGTCACACTGTCCTTAAGGTGATGCTCTACAGTAAGAAATTCTATGAATGAATTGAGGCGATTAGATGATCCACAAAATCTCCATGTCCACCTGAACTAGGTGTGGCCTGATCAAGTCCATAGCATAGTTGATAGAAACTAGTACATACATGTGGTGTTGACACTCATGGAGTGGTACTAGGACCAAATCCATAGAATTTTCCTCCTTCATCATGATCTCTAGGCTTCCTATCCACTATCACAAAAGCATATTGATCAAGGTATCCTACGAGCGTACTCAGGGATCCTAATGTGGATATCACTGCATGTTGATGCACAGGTGCAGGAATAGTAGGACCAAGAGGAGAAACAAGGGTTTGTGCATGCATGGGGCATTGGGGATCAACCCTTCCCCCTAACCTCTATTGTGGCATCCCGCCACCAACACTTTGAAATGATTTAAAATCAAAATAATTGGGATTTTTCCCCAAAACAAACTCTACATATAGTTTCCTCAAAAAATATAATGGGACCTCTAGATTAGTGTGTGGTGGATTATCAAATACCATTTACCATCAATCCCAAAAATGTTCACTCATTTGTGGATGTATACACCACCTCATGGATATTCTAGATTTAGTGGTAGGAATGGGTAGCTGGTGAGTATTAGGGTTGATAAAATAAGGTGCTAGATGATATTTTATTATTTTTAGGTCTAAAATTTGTTTATATGGGAGACCATCTACATAAAATCATCCCATCTCCTCTCTATCTCGTTGATGCCTATATAAGTTAGAATCAATAGACCTAATGGCATCAACAATTTTTTGCATCACAAATGAAAAAAATCTCACATGTGGTGCAATCAATGCTTCATTTTGCATAGCATTGATTTGGTTTTGAATGGATGTCACATGTTCATTGATATGTGCTCACAAGCAAGCCTCATCTGATCCAATGAGTGGTGGAGGTGGGATATGAGGTGGAGGGGGAGGTGGAGGGGGTCAAGGTGGAGGTTGCTGAGGTGGTGGATTAATGATATCATCAGTGTCAAATTGATCCATGATATCTATATGTACATGTTCACCTACATTAAATTATACAAAATTAACATACAAACTTACAAAATTACAAGAAATAGTTAAATTTTAAATGTACATACAAATTTGTTTAAATAGGATGTGCATACATATACATACACATACATACATTGATTGAACTTGAACATATGCATACAAATTTCAAAATTTAAGATCTAGAACTATGTAATTTTAATACATGTACATACTAAAAAATAAACTTGAAACATTCACAAAAATCTCATTTATGTCTAACACATATATAAATTACATTTTTCTTATAGGAGAAAACATGATAATAGATAGTCATAAATATACTATTATAAATTCATCATTATAAGTTATTATTCATAAATTCAACACTAAAAAATTTCCATCCAATCAAATTCATAAATTCATCACTAAAAATATCCATATAACCAAATTCATAGATTCATCACTAAAAATATCCATCCAACCAAATTCACAAATTCATCACACAAAATATGCATCGAACCAAATTCATAAATTTATAACTATAAGATCATTGTCATAACTTATAAAGTGTTGTGGCTCTCTACTACATCTCTTCATTTCTTTGTGTTTTCCTTTTTAGAATCAGACTTTCTCCTCTCCTCTAGCCATTGTCAATCCTCATCTAAGATCCCATCCATAGCCACAACAACATGAACAACATTTTGCATCCTAGATGCAAAAAGCCTCAAAGGTGGTGCAATACATTCTTCATTTTGAATAATTTTTATTTGATCTTGAATGGTTCTAACATTGGCATTGATCTATGCTTGCAAGCGAGTACCATCAGTTTCAGGTGGTGGAGGTGGAGGTGAAGGTGGTGGAGATGGAGGATGTGGAGGTGCATTACAGATATTATTGAATAGATCCATGATCTCTAAGATATAAGTGAACCTACATTAGATTTTTATCTTCAAAATGTAAGATACATGTTTAAGAAATACCCTTAAACCATTCAATATAAATGGCCTAATTGAATACAAATGATAAAATGTGTAAGCCTCATTTATGTCTAAGGCATGTTACTTGAATAAAAAAACAATTAACTATTAATATAGGATGACTTACGAGGATCTATGTATTAATACAGGATGGCTTAAGGTGATCTATGTATACAAAATGACATGGCTTAAGGGAATAAAATTTGGTGAAGTTTCCCAAGGAAACCAAATTTCATTAAGGTCATAGGAAAAAATGAATGCTTTAGGGTTTAAAATTTAGAGTTTAGGGTTTAGGGTAATAGGATGGCTTAAGGGGATCTATGCAATAAGGTCCTAGGACAAAATGACATCTCTTAAGTGAATAAAATTTGGTGAAGTTTCCCAAGGCAACCAAATTTCATTAAGGTCCTAGGAAAAAATGATGGCTTTATGGTTTAGGGTTTAGAGTTTAGAGTTTAGGGTTTAGGGTAATATGATGGCTTAAGGGGATCTATGTAGTAAGTTCCTAGGTAAAAATGACATGGATTAAGGGAATAAAATTTGGTGAAGTTTCCCAAGGCAACCAAATTTCATTAAGGTCCTATGACACAATTAATGCTTTAGGGTTTATGGTTTAGAGTTTAAGGTTTAGGGTTTAGGATAATATGATGGATTAAGGGGATCTATGTAGTAAGGTACTAGGACAAAATGAAATCTCTTAAGTGAATAAAATTTGGTGAAGTTTCCCAAGGCAACCAAACTTCATTAAGGTCCTAGGACAAAATGATGGCTTTAGGGTTTAGGGTTTAGAGTTTAGAGTTTAGAGTTTAGGATAATAGGATGGCTTAAAGGGATCTATGTTGTAAGGTCCTCAGACAAAATGACATGGCTTGAGGGAATAAAATTTGGTGGAGTTTCCCAAGGCAACTAAATTTCATTTTAAGGTCCTAGGAAAAAATTAATGTTTTAGGGTTTATGGTGAAGTTTGGGTGGCCCTTGGAATAATGGACTTGCAAGTTAGTGAACAACATTTTCTTGTGGAACAGTTGATTGAGATAGCTCTTATTTCGACTGACCAACCTCTCATGAAATCGCATTCATATTATAATCTTGCATGATCTTATTATTGTTAAATTTGATTTCCTTGTGAAACTTCACCAAATTTTGAGAACTTCTTTTATCCCCTTAAGAAATGTCATATTAGGACCCCTTAAGACATTAGTTTAGGGTTTAGGGTAATACAATGGCTTAAGGGGATCTATTTAGTAAGGTCCTAGGACAAAATGACATGGATTAAGGGAATAGAATTTGGTGGAGTTTCCCAAGGCAACCAAATTTCATTTTAAGGCCCTAAGAAAAAAATAATGCGTTAGGGTGAAGTTTGGGTGTCCCTTGGAATAATAGAATTGCAAGTTAGTGAACAACATTTTCTTGTGGAGCAGTTGATTGAGATAGATCTTGTTTCAACTAACCAACCTCTCATGAAATCTCATTCATATTATAATCTTGCATGATCTTATTATTGTTAAATTTGGTTTCCTTGGGAAACTTCACCAAATTTTGAGAACTTCTTTGATCCCCTTAAGAAATGCCATATTAGGAACCCTTAAGACATCAATTTAGGGTTTAGGGTAATAGGATGGATTAATGGGATCTATGTAGTAAGGTCGTAGGACAAAATGACATGGCTTAAGGGAATAAAATTTGGTAGAGTTTCCCAAGGAAAAAAAATTCATTTTAAGGTCCTAGGACAAAATGAATGCTTTAGGGTTTAGAGTTTAGATTTTAGGGTTTAGGGTTTAGGGTTTAGGATTTAGGGTAAAGTTTGGGTGGCCCTTGGAATAATGGACTTGAAAGTTAGTGAACAACATTCTCTTGTGGAACTATTGATTGAGATAGTTCTTGTTCCAACTAACCAACCTCTCATGAAATCCATTCATGTTATAATCTTGCACGCTCTTATTATTGTTAAATTTGGTTTCCTTGGGAAACTTCACCAAATTTTGAGAACCTCTTTAATCCCCTTAAGAAATGTCATATTAGGACCCCTTAAGACATCAATTTAGGGTTTAGGGTAATAGGATGACAAGTAAGGGAGTAAATATTTTTTATTCATCACATATGCAAGAATATTAGTTTATGAATATTTTTTATTTCATGAAGTCTGACTATTTCCTTAGATTACTTCTATGATGGAGGTATTTTCCCATATAATTATTGACTGAGTTTTATAATCCTCTAGCTAGGTACCTTGCAAACATGGGTTTGATCCTAGGCTTAACACATATGATTGCTCGTTGAAGATCCATAAAAATAATATATATATATCACTACCATATAAGTATATAAGTGATCATAAAATTATGTTGAGATCTCTACTCTTCTAGTGAGGAAATTTAACTATTTACTCAATTTTTAACAATCATGGTTTAAATTGTAACATATTATGGCATAATATCATGTTGTAAGATAGTATGAATCATAATAGATGCATAAGGCCCATATTATTAACTCAATTAAGCATAATTCATAATAGAAACACATAATTTATATCAATTCTAACGATCCACTAGTCCCACAAGTAAAGTTTAACATATATTGTTTTCTAATCTAATTATATCTATTTTCATAATGTTTAATTGATTGTGTCTCTTGAAACATCTCCCTAACTTAATGAGTACACATTTAAATGTATAATATATATCAAATCCTATTTCATTGTCGATATCAAGGACCCTAATTTACTATGTATCAACCTAAATCTATTGAATAATTTTTTCCATAGACATGCCTACATGTCTCCATACAATGCAAATGAAATTTAAAATATTTAAGAAATGAAAATGAATTTAAATTTCATTATCAAATATTCTTGAGCTTGAAATAAATGTTTTCAAATGTAAAAAAAATTATTTGATTTCAATTTAGGGTTTCCAAATGCATTTTTTTTGTTTGAATATTTCAATTTAGGGTTTCAAGAAGCAATTAGGGTTTTCAATGATTTTTTTTGTTTCATTTCAATTTAGGGTTTTCAAATGCAATTTTTTATTTGATTTCAATTTAGGGTTTCAAAAATAATTAGGGTTTTGAAATGCAATTTTTTATTTCATTTCAATTTAGGGTTTTCAAATGCAATTTTTTTTGTTTCCTATCAATTTAGGGTTTTGAAATGCAATTTTTTTTATTTCCTTTCAATTTAGGTTTTCAAATGCAATTTTTTTTGTTTGATTGAACAATTTAGGTTTCAAAAGCTAAGTCTTTTTCGTAGGATACAATTTAAGGTTGATTTTTTATTTCTATGCAATATCTTGAGGGTTTCATTTCATTTTTTCTTCTTCTACAAACCAACATTTCTTCTATTACAGGTAAATAAAAATATATAAAAAGCTAAATAAATTGAAAAAAAACATATGAAAATCTATTATTATGTTAAAATTTTCAAAAAAACATGAAAAAGAAAAAAATGGGGGTGGAGGCTTATTTGGAGGTCGATGCCCATTGTGTGAAATCAAGATCCCATGCACCTTCAAAATGACTGAGTTTCATTTATTTTAAAAAATAAATTCCACTTAAAAATGGGATCCTGTTTTGTAAAGATTGGGATCCCATTTCTCAAATGCCGATTTGGGACCCATTAATTAAAAGGATCCCGATTTTTGAAAAATGGGATCCCATTTAGAATTTAGGCTCAGGATCCCATTTATTGAAAAGTAGGATCTCATTTTTTGCAAAGTCGATTTCCTTTCTTTTCCTAAGGAAAAAATTTACATGTTTTGTGGACTTATCTTATTGCTCTTACCCAAATAATTACTCAAAGTTATCTCTATCTTATCACTTTAAAATTATCTAGTGTGAGTAGATTTTTAGACCTAACTAGTATTTGATGCACCATAAGGAAAGATGACTAATGGTATTTATCTAGGATATATAAGATTCTAAGAGTATCCTTGATATAACTCAAGGGTAATGAGACTTAATATGTGAAAATGAAAGTCAAAGATGCCAAGAAATCAAGAGGAGAGGGTAATACACTCTTAGCCTTCATTTTCCCAATGTATAAAGTTCTTGGGGACTTAAACTAAATGAAAAAAATTAACTTGCAAGAGGCATGTCTTTTGATTCACTCCTCAATCTTTATGCTCCACTAGAATCCTAGATTTGAGGTCATCTCACTGGTGATTAAATATAAGCTAGTCCTCCTACAAGGAAACATGGGAAGTGTTTTTTTTTGTTTCTCAAGATCATGCATGTGAGAGAGAGAAGAGAATACATACCTTGCATCTTCAGGATTAACAAACCCATAAATTGATTAATTCAAATATAAATTTGAAGGTAAAATTTAATCTCAATTTCTATATGAGAAAACATGAAAAGAATACAAAGCATACAAAAATTGGATAAAAGACTATAAACAATGTTTTCTATAAATCATCCTATAAAATCATAAATCAATAGTTTTAAACTTTTTCTTTGACGTGAGAGACACATCTATAATAAATGTCTTCTATAAATCATTCTACAAAATCACAAGTTAGTAGTTTCAAGGTTTATTCTTTGACCCACTAGAGACATTGCATTGAAATGGTTAGCCATAAAATATAGAATAATATAGTCTAAAGGAAAAGTAAATAGCACCAATAGATTGCTTATGATTTTTTGATAGCTTTTTTTTCAAATGTTAGAAAAGGGACTCTATATGTAAAGCTTATGAATATTTTCATTTTTAGACATAAATGATGAGTTTCAAATGGCTATATCTAACTTTTGATATGTATTCTAGAAAAAATACCTAGTCTATGTAGAGCCTTATTTCCAATGCCTATAAATATCCAAAAAAAAAAAGATTAGTAACAAAACATTATGACCATTTAAATCAAGTTTGTGTCATTGGAAAAATCAAAGGGAGAAGGGATAGGCATTTAACCCCTATAGGTTATTTATTGACTATCACTATGAGGTCAATGTATGGGAACTAAGTTTTAAGAGGGGATGGGTGTTAAAGCTAAGCCCCTTTTATAAGGAAAGGACCACATGCTATATATTATGATTGTATATGTACACTTTTGATTGTATGTATATGCTACATGACTATTTTTTTGTGTATATGATCTTCCTTGGTATTTATATCTATAGATACTCTAAACCTAATCACTATGTATATCCATAAAATACTTATCCCTATTCATTATGCATATCTATAGATGACATGTATATTCTTGGACTATATATATTGTGAGACTAGCTATGTAAATATCATGGGGTTGCAAGTAACCCTAATTAGTGTGTATATGAAACTATGAATGAATAAACCACTATGTATATGCCCAAAAATTGATGTTATGTATATTCCTATGTATTATGCATACCCCTAGAAATTGAGCATATGTCCAAATAAAAAAACATGTATATATTCTAAAAGTGTGTTTATATCTAAAACTAGTGTGTGCACATAAAAATAGTGTACATTTTGAAAACTATAAAGTCATCTAGACTTTCAAAGGAGTATAACATAAATTGTATGGTGTTAGGGGTTTCACATGGTTGTATAGATTTGTAAAGTCAAGATTTTTTTACACCTTTAAAAAAATGTAACCAAAATATAGTAAATTATATATCAAATTTTATTTGTTGGCCTCCCCAAATGTAATTGCAATGTTCATTTCACACCAGAAGGTTCCCAAAAAAATTAATCATCCAAACCACCTAAAAGGAGAAAGAACCTACAAGATTAAGCCAACAAAAATAACAACCATAAATATTAGATGAAGTGCAACTATATTCATTTTAGGTTCAACAAAATGTAAGTAGTATATTAGAAAATAATCTAGAAAAAAAATGCAAATGAAGAAGCTTCATGTTCTAAACTACTACATATAACACAAAATAAATTTCAAATAAAGAACCAGATAACATTCAAATTAAATTTATTGTAGACTCCATTGTATTCAAACAAATTTTCTCCAAGTGATCAAAATGTGTGGTTGCTCAACTCAAAAACATGACATTAATATTTCTTGAATGATAAAATTGATAAAATTATTTTGCATAATGATGTGAAAAGAGGAATTTATAGATTTTTAAAAGATCAAATAAATAATAGAAATTTGATCAAGGATCGGTAATTAACTTAATTGATTATGGAGTTAGCTCAATGAGGTAGAAGAGTAACTTAAATTATTGAGGAAAATTATTATTTCAAACTCGTGAGAGGATACTAGTGATTTTATTTTAAATGGATAATTAGATGAAAAAGTTACTAACTTCATGGAGTTAACATATGACAAGATAATTAAGAATTTATTAATTCATTAAATGGACTATTAGATCATTAATTAAATAATAAATAAATATTTAATTAAATGATTAATAATGGATGATAATAATGTAAATAATTAATTACAATAAGGGTGTGATAATTAATTAAGTGATAACTTTTAATGATACTAACCGGTAATAAAAAAGTAGATAATAAATAGAGGGAGATGCCAAAGAGGCAAAAGGAAGATATGGTATAAATAATGGAAGATATTTTGATGAAACTTGTTTCAAGTGCACAGAGGAGAAGGATATTGAGAATCTAAATGATACCAAGACCAAGGGAATACTAAGAAGAGATCTAAAGGTAGCACAAGAGCTACATATGTATATGAAGAAACATAAAACCCAATGGAAGAACAAGAGAAGGGTTAATCATTTATGAGGAGATATTTGTTGAGAATATATACTATAGATCTATAAGAACTAGTACAAATGAAGAATTTTTTTAGAATGAATGAAAAAGTAAAAGTAAATGTTGTAAATTCACTATTGATACTCGTAGTATAGATCATCTAGTATCCAATGAAATGGTTGATAAAATTACTAAATAAAATTTAAGAACTATTGATAGAGTATAAAGACACCATATTATATAATATCTCAAATGGATTATTACCAAAAAGGAGTATATATCACCGCATGGATCTAATACTATGGGTTCATTTTTATAACATTGTGGCACATACAATCACACTAATAGAAAATTAAGAATTGAACTAGAAAGTGTAAGAACTATTGAAGAAGGGTTTGGTTAGGGAGAGTTTGGACCCATATGTAGTACTCATAGTACTAGCACCAAAGAAGTATGGTGAGTGGAGGATGTGTAATGTAATGCCCTATCATGCAAAACCCAAAGGAAAACTAAGATACCTATTACCACACAATTTTTTTTTTAAAGTCATCATATATGAAATGTACATTAAGGTCTAATGCACTACCCTCAATTTAATTAGATACACTAACAACCTATGTCCTCTGGGGTACACGTGAAGACATTACGTAACCTAAACCCATAACAAATTGATAAAAAATGAATTCCAAGATGCATTATTAATCATGACAAAACCATACATTCATTATAAATTCATCATTAAAAGAATTCATATGTGATAACTCAATATAATCAAGATTAAATCAATTTCAATAACCATAACAAATAATATAATCACGAGAATACAAAGGGGCATATTTCCATAGATACAACACATCAAAATGACAACATCCATGATCATTAATCACATAAGGAATACAAAAGTATAATTATATATTACATCGACCATTAGCATAATTTTAGATCACCATTTCCCAACACAATGTGGGAGTAATAAATCAAATACATGAGCATGATAGAAATAAAGAATATACATCAGATTATATAGTCAACTTTGGAACACTCTACATCTATGTAACACTACACTGTACAAATGCTGATAGGGAACCCAACGGGGTGTGTAGCATGTTCCACCTGACTATGTGGACCAGAAGGGCCAACCCCCTGTGCTAGGAGTAGACAAGAAGATCCATGATCCAAGATAGTCAAGATACGACAAACACAAGACCAAACCACAAAAAAACAACCAGAACATAATGGTCAACAACATTAATGACTACAACAAGATGCATGCTTCTAGAGACATGCAAAAGATAATGGCAAGGGGTACTATGGGAGAGTGTCATCGCACGACCCTATTATGAGTTATCTTGGCTACCTCTCTACCGATGCTAACCCCCATCTATGATTATCCTGGTTTCTTGTCATTGGGTGTTGGCCCCATAGGGTGACATGTTTGGGACCACTAACCTCTTGTGAGGACGAGGTAGCGACCTTGCCGAGCACAACCTTCTCAACCCACCCTTAGTCTATGAGAGCACTAATGGCATGGATGATGTATCTGACTTATCTTAAGTTAATGTTTACCTACCCAAACCCACTAGTGTGTTTTATTAGGTTTACGCTTGTTTAATGAACTCGTTCATGGGTTATCTAGACTTCCCCTTTGTGTGATGGCCCCCATGATGATCCACTCTCCCAGTTAGCCCCACACAAATTACACAACAAGAATGGGTGTAAAGAAGCATATGAAGCACTAAAACCACAAAAGTCACAATCATGTGTGAGGCATAACCTTCTCTCTCAACCATAATCCAAGGCAAGTACCCATGAAACTAGGTACACCCATAAAAACATGATAAAAAAAAAACCAAAAATCCACAAGGGACTAACCACAGAAATATTCAACATACATCACTCTATCTCACTACCTCTGGAAGCCTAAAATCAACTACCAATCAAGTGTAGCATAAACAATGTAGGTTCCCAACATGTACTCAAAACATGAACAAACATAAAATCTCCTCAACAAGCAGAGTAAAACAAAAAGAAGAGTAAAAATAACATGGAATCACCACATCCATCATAAGAGATTAATCACATGACTTAACTAAACATTATCAAGACAATGCTTTCAGAATCCTTAAAAATAATCCACTACAACTTAAGTTACATCACCAAAATATATTAACCAACTCCCCTTATTACATCACTCCCACATTTAAAATTCCTCCAACCAAAAGTCTTAAATCCATTAAATAAACTCTATTTTCCCAACTAGTAACTCAAGATTATCAAAGGCATAGTTCCTTTGTTTAATTGCATCAATAGTATTAACTAACTACACAAATATATTCATATACCCATCTTTTAAATTTAACAAATTATAATTATTTTGATCCAACATTCATCCAATTTATTAATATATATATTTATATATAATTATAAACAGATATATACATATAATAATCATGTTTATCTTTTCACATGACTTCCATTATAAATTATAGATTTCACAATGTAAATTATGTTTTAAAATATTTACTATTTTAAATTTAATTTAATTACTTCCTGTTGTTTTAACACAACCATATTAAAAATTTAATAAACATAGATATGAGAAACATACACACTCACTCACACAGAGATAATTAAATACATTGATCGCAATAGAATTTCAGTTTAAATCATAATTAAATACATTGATCAAAAGACCTCTATTTACTTAATCATCTAGGGGCGGTTAGAATAGAGATATTACATGTTATTTTTTTAAAGTTTTCATAGAAATATTATACCTACATACTAATTGCAAGGATTGACTCTTCTTTAGCAGCATTGGACGGGACCCAACAGGATGCACCTAAGGACCGACAAGATGAAGATACCAAGAATTGTGTCAGGAGAAATTAAGAACAAAACAAAAATCATCACACTTAATGATCAACATTGCCCCATCGAAATAGACCTCTAGTATTTTCTAAAAAGGATGCCATGGAAGCAAATCATGCAAGATTAAGCTAATACCTGGAAAGTTCTCAAATACAAAGGAATACAACCATAATACAGAGTTGGTTGAAATCAATATCAACAGGGAGAAATCCACTTGAAGGCCAAGCAATTCGGCTGGAAGTAAAGATAAAATCAAATATCATAAATACAACAAGACCAAACCTGGAAAGAAGACATCGATTGCAAATGAAGGAGATAAGCTAAATTGATTCACTCTAATGTAGCTCAAGTCCATCTCCCATTCTTCAGAATTTCCACTCCTCCGATTCACAAAGTTGTATTCTTTGCTTAAAACTTTCAACAAAGAAATATTACCCAGCAAGCCAACACAAATTGCAAATAATTTTTTCTTTTGTTCTCCTAAAATTCCCAAATTAAAATCTATATATTCTTTTTTAGAGACAGAAAGAATAATTTTCTTTTGCACAACCCATTTTTTTGTTAAAAGCCCCCCAAAATTAAAATTGATTTTTTTTCTCAAAAATCCCCTTCTCTCCTTTTTATTTAAAAATTAAAGGAAATTGTTTATCTTTTTGAAGATAAAAATCAAATAACAAAGCGTAAAATCCATAAAATGGAAAGTTTCCATCATTTTCTAGTTCAAAATAGTGCATTCCCATGCATGCGAAATCTTTCCAATTTAAACCTCTTTTTACTAACTTTTTAAATTACTTTTTACGTTTTAATTTTCTTATCTCTAAATTCATTTTAAATTCCAAATAAGTAACTTATTAAAATAACATTATTATTAGCAATAAAAAATAAAATAACTTTAATAATAATAATAATAATAATAATAATAGTGGGTGGTTGGGCGGGCGCCCCTCCACGTTGGCAAAGGGTCTTTGGAGGGGCATGACTCAGCTTCTACATGGAGCATTCAATGGTTCAGTTGTCATTGATGTAATGGGAAGTGTTGGTTTTGACATGTGGTGATGGCTTCAGGGTATGTTGATTACAGAGAATTCATGCATAGTGGTTAGCTGGCAGGCAATCATGATTTCCAGGTAAGCTCATGGTTTAAGATCCAATTTGGAGGATGGAATTCTCATGCAAGGACAAATTTCCTTGCATTGCCATAATTCATCACTCATGTGATGTGAGCTTGGCCTATTTTCCATGGGCATTATTAATGGATGTTGGAGTCAACAGCTTGTTTGTGTGTGGTTTGAAGAGTTTTTTTCGGTGTCTTTGTTGGTAGTGTCTTAGCAAACGAAGGTTGGCTTATGGTGGTTTCGAAATTGGAAAAGTTGAGCCACTCCAACTTTATAATTTCTATGTCTATGGAGGGGCTAGAATCATTTTGTGTAGACACCCCTATTCTTTTCTGGTGACGAAGAGGCTAGCCAACTTTAGGGAAATCACCGATGAAAGGCTTAAGCATATTCTGCTCAATAGTGACCCTCTAGTCTTTGTCACTATAAAAATGGTGTTAGGGAAAGGTCATCTGGTTAGAAAGGAGTATGCATGGGAAAATGCATACACTTCTTCACATTTTTGGCTGTGTTGTTGGATGTTGAAGTGTCTAAGGTGGAGGCCAAAGAATTGTTCGTACGTCTATTTCATGAAGATTTGTTGGGTGGTTTAGAGGAGACTATTAAAGCGAAATTTGTTGGCAAAGGGATTTTGCATCCTTCAAATTTGGAGCTACTTTGGAAAATAGACGATGTGGTAAAATTCTTCCCTTTCCTTCTGGATTTGAAAGGGGCTGAGCTTATGCATCATTGGATGGTCTTGGTTGTGGTAATGGAATTCCTGAAAAGGAAACTAAGGTTGGTGGTGGAGAAAGGTTTGGACTAGGTGGTTGATTTTGACACATTTGTAAAATTGAATGGGTTTCTTTAAGGCTCAACCTCTTTTTGTTTAAAAATTTTCTCATTGGATAGTAGTTTAGCCTCTAGGTTTTTGGTCGTGGCTTGGTCATAGCCAATTTCGACTGAATTCTATGAATTTCTTGGGTAGAGAGAGGTATGAGTCAAGTTTATGGCTTCTGGTTTGGTGATGAATTCCTGCGTAGTAGACGTATTGTATGGAAGCTTTTATTATTAATAAAATATCTAATCCTTACGTATCAATAATAATAATAATAATAATCTTCCTTTTATTTAGATCTAAAAATTAGCTTTATTAATAAATGGAACAATAACTCACTACATGCCATTAAAATATTTTTCATTAACAAAAGTACACATATCTATATTATCAAATCATTAAATTTCCAAAAATTAGCCTAATAACCGAATAACTAACAACATTCATTTACTAAGTTAATACTCCAAATTTAATAATTTAAATTTGAAACATCAACTTAGGATCATCGTTAACTTAACCAAATACTTGAACGACAATAAACTTAACACCCCAAGAAAAACAACAATAACATTAAATTAAAACAATGTTAAATAAATGATTAAAATAAATGACACCAAACGAGACAATACCATAATGGTGACAGGGTCATAGATGAATGACACTGTTAGACACAACGACAGGGTGATAGACTTAGACGGGGACTTTCTTGTCAACTATGTTTTCAACTTCATACCCATTGGGATTGCGGGACACACTTAGACCTGACTATGTAGGTGGAGTTAGTGTCCAGTACCTGCATCCTACATCAAACCAATGTCAAGTAACATATAAATCTCCAATTACAAGCACACTGTGAAAGGTAGTCACAACATAGCAGGGTGCTCGTGAACAAGCAATGCTACACTATCCTTTCACCAAGACTCAACTTGAACACACATCATCATGTCCATAACTAAACATTAAACTATAACATCACACCATAGTGCCACATGAGAATAATAACATAACCAGATAAAAATGAACAACACATATCATTATGTCATCAATCATCGTAAAAAAATATCATGAACATCCAAACAACTAAACTACAAATCCACAAAAGTCCAACTGGTGAAATAATCACCATCTAGGTCTCAAGTCCACAACATAACATAAAAGAGTACCAAAAAAGTAACAGCTACACGAGGGTATTACATCCTCTCCCCTAGATCTCGGCTTACTCATGTAAGCCAGTGAACAAATAAGGAAAAGCCTCTCTAATGCGAGATGTATCCTCCCATGTCGCTGAAGTATCATCATTAGGGTCCCATTGGACCCACACTTGTTCAATTTCTCTGCACCTGAGAGTGAGTCTCTTGTGCTATAGAATGGCCATGGGCTCAAGTGCCAGCTACTTGTCCTCGACCTATAATGCATTCCAATCAAGTACATGAGAAACATCTAGATAATAAGGCCTAAGTATAGAAACATGAAACACATCTTGTATGCACGATAGACTGGGCGACAATGCTAGGCGATAAGAAACAGGGCCGATTCTCTCCAAAAATTCAAATGGTCCCACAAAACGAGTAGCAAGCTTAGAGCCTTTCCCATAACGGATTGGACTCTTTCACAGTCGCACTCGCAAGAAGACCCGATCATCAACAAAAAACAAATGGTCAACCCTATGCACATTAGTGTACTTATTTTTCTTGTCCTAAGCTATTACTAAATACTCTTTGATGCGAGTAACCTGTTGCTCCATATCCTGAATCATTTTGGGTCCAAGGAGAACTCTATCCTCAAGATGGTCCCAACTCAAGGGGGTCTAACAAGGAAAACCATATAATGCCTAAAATGGAGTCATACCAATCGAGCTATGATATCTGCTGTTGTAGGAAAACTCCACCAAATGTAAGTAGTCCTCCCAATGTGACTGTTGATCCATCATGTCCATACAGAGCATGTCCTCAAGAACCTGGATGACCCTCTCAGTCTGACCATCTATTTCCAGATGGTATGTAGAACTGAATTTCAGCTAGGTCCTTAAGGCATGCTACAAGGATGTCCACAATGAAGAAGTGAACACTGGATCTCTATAGGAAATAATCCTTCATGGAATTTCATGCAGTCAAACAATGTCTTCCTTGAATATTTTGGCTATCGAAGTAGTGTAAGGTTATCATATGGGGGAGAAGTGTGCCACCTTGGTCAACCTATCAACAATGACCATGATAGCATCATGTTGGCCAGAAGTCATAGGAAACCCAACAATAAATTGTACTAATATAATATCCCATTTCCACTCTAGGACGAGATGAGGTTGTAGGAGGCTAGCGAGATGTTGGTGTTCTACCTTAACTCTCTAACATTCCAAACATCTCACAACAAAGTCTGCAATATCCCTCTTCATGCCAACCCAAAAATACAGTGAAAAAAGGTCCGCATACATATTCTTAACTCCCAGATGAGTAGAATAGGGATCTCGATGCACCTCAGTCATAATTAGGGTGCAAAGACCCTCTACAAGAGGTACATACATGCGACCTAAATACTGCAAAAGACCATCTGATTCCAATGAGTAACCTACAAATTTTCCCTCCAAAACTCTATCTAACTCAATTTCAGTCTTCACTTCCAGATACTAGCTATCTGTGGGAAGTGCTATGAGGATCTGGCTCCTCAAATCCACCTCAAGAGTCACTATAGATATCTCATGTCTTCATTGACTCAAAGCATCTTCCACTACATTTTCCTTGCCTTGGATGTACTTAACCTCAAAATAATATTCACAAAGAAATTCCATCCATCTACTCTTTCTAGAATTTAGGTTCGGTTGCATAAAAATATACTGCAAGTTGCAATGATCACTATGTAGCTCAAACCGATGTCCCAATAAGAAGTGCCTCCATCTCACAAGGGCATGAACAACTGTGGCTAATTAAAAATCATGTGTGGGGTAATTCAGCTCATGGTCCTTGAGCTTGTGGGACTCATATGCAATCACACAACCTTCTTGCATCAAAATGGATGCTAAACCTTCCAAGGAAGCATCTGTACAAACTACGAAATCCCTAGTAGGGTCAGAAACTACTAGGTTGATGCACTGGTCAACTTTTCCTCAAGGGTTTGGAAAGATAACTGGCATTGCTATCACCAAATGAATTTCTTCCCTTTCCTTTGAAGAGAAGTGATGGGATGTGCAATCCTTGAAAAGCTTTGAATGAACCGTCGATAATAGCCTGCTAAACCCATAAAACTATGAATCTCAGGAACATTCGTGGGTGTCACTCAATCAATGATGGCTTGGATATTTGAAGGATCCACAATGATAACTTCATCAGAGATGACATGACCAAAGTATTTTACTTCTATCTTGAAGAACTCACACTTTTCTAGATTAGCATACAACTTATTATCCCTCAAGCACTGCAACACCTATCTCAAATGTTCCTTTTGCTCCTCCATTGTTTTTGATTAGATCAAGATATAATCAAGAAACATGAGAAAAAATCTATCCAAGTAGGTTTGGAAAACTCCATTCATCAGACTCATGAGAACTGATGGTGTATTTGTCAACTCAAATGACATAACAGTGAATTCATAATGCTCATAATGAGTGCAAAATGCAGTTTTGTGTATATCAGCTTCGATTATCTACAACTGATGGTATCCCAACTTAAGATAAATCTTGGAGAATACCTGAGCCCCCTTTATCTGATCGAACAGGTCTTCAATTCTCAACAAAGGATACCGGTTCTTCACCATCACTTTTTTAAGTTGTCTATAATCAATGCACAAACAGAGTGAACCATCCTTCTTCTTTACGAATATCACTGGTGCTCCCCAAGGGGAAACACTAGGATGAATAAAACCTTTTACTAATAGCTCCTCCAATTGCAAATGGAGCTCCTAAAGTTCCTGTGTTTTCATTTGGTATGGAGCCCAAGATATAGGCTTATCTTTGAGTACAAGATCAATTCTAAAGTCGATGTCATGCTTTGGTGGCATCCCTAGAATTTCACTCAGAAAACATCAGAGAATTCCTTAAGGAGAGGATAGTCATCCAATGACACCTCTTGACTCTCTCCCAATTCCAAATCATTGACTGATACAACAAACATCTGAAAACCCTTATGGAAACACCTCTTCAATTGCATGGCTGAGATCATCCATAGCGAGATAGGCCTCTATATACCAACGATCTCAATCTCATTGTCGATATCATCAACACATTGTATCGTCTTGTGGCGATAATCAATTATAGCATGGTGAGCACTCAGCCAATCCATAACTAAAACAACATCATAGGACCCAAGAGGTATGATTCAGAGGTCCACCATAGTCACAAGTGACACAATTTTCAAACTACAACCATGAATGAGTAAATCAACAACTTCCTTTGCCCCATAGGCCAATTTGACCTGCCACTTAATGCCTTGCCTTGTTGCCACCAGTCTATAACACTCAACTATTGAAGGAGATTTAAATGAATCTAATACTCCATAATCAAAGAGAATGGAAATACTAGTACCATGCAGCACACCTAATGTCTCAACTATAGTGCCCTGATGTTCATCTTGACGGTTGTCAACCACTATGAAAACTCTGTGTGATCTGCCTACATCGCCCACTGTCAGTTCAGAAGCGGCTGGTGTTTGACTAAAACCCATAGTGTTCCTCTGTGGACATTGTCTAGAAATATTTCCTTGTTGGGAGAAATGACCTATGCCCCAACCAAAGCCTCTACCACCAGTCAGTGTATTTGACTATTGAAAGTTGCCTCAACTAGGTGTCGACTATGTACTCTATGCAGGCTACTCAAAATGGTTCTGCCAAGCTCATTGCCAATTCTGATTCTTTCTAGCCTGAGATATACCACTCTTCTGAGACTGAGAATTATTGTGTTTTGGATATGACTATTGCTACTACTACTGACCTCCCTTGGAGAGTGCATGATGACTCCTGGAAGAGCCTGCAGCTTAAAGCTACCCACCTCGAGAACTAAAACCAGATGCTAGTGTACTACCAATTTGAACACCTATGTGGCCTCCCAAATCCATTTCCAAGTTTTTCTCTACAAGACAAGCCATTTCAATAGCTACCTCCATCGTCTTCGGCTCAAAGAATCAGACTCCACCACTGATCTAGGCGTTTAAGCCCCTAACAAAGTGTTGAACTAGCATAGCCTCATCATTACCAATTCCCGCATAGTATTTGAGCTCATAAAAGTGACACTCATATTGTTCCATGGACACTTTCATTTGTCTCAACTCATGGAATTCATCTGCCCCACACGTCTCTAGTGATTAGAAAGGAAATAGGCCCTAAATATCTTCATAAATAACTCCCAAGTCACCATGTTGATGTCAAGATGCAATTTTTGCTCTTCAAGTCACCAACAAGTGGATGCGAAGCCTCTAAGGTGCATGATGGTGCACCTAGCCCTAGTATTACTATCATAAGGATGCATAGCAAAGCATTAGTCTAGATCGATCAGCCATGTTTCTGCCTCTAGAACTCCACCAGAACCATCAAATGTGGGGGGTCATGCTCTCAACAAGTCTCTCATGTGACCCGCCACTACTGCATCCTACTCTACTGCTAATTCCCCCCTGTATTAGTAATCTCTCCCTTTCTCTTTCCACTCATTTCTCCCCATCCGATCTAGGGCCTAAATGGCCTAGAATATCCTCAAGTAGGTGTCACAACTGACATCCTTCAAGACCTAGTTGCTTCAGGTTTTGAACATCGCCTCCTGGATTGTCTTAGGAACTTTGATGTTCCTCACATTCTAAACCATGGAAGCTCGAAGGTGATGAACTTTAGCAGTTGGCCCCATGGCCACCACCTCAGCCTCTTCCACAGCCATGACCTCTTTGGCATTCCTCATGTTTTGAACCATGGAAGCTCAAAGGTGATGAACTTTGGTGGTTAGCCACCACCTTGGCCTCTTCCATGGCCATGACCTCTACCCTGAGGCATGTTCTTGCACAACATTAGAGGGGAACATGTGAGATCAAGAGTTAAATGGAAAGGTTGCCTAATGGACTCAAACTACTTAGAAAACCCAGTGTTTGCAAACTTGGCTCTAATACCAAGTTGTAATGCCTCGTCGCGTGAACCCCAAAGGACAACTAAGATAACTATTACCACACATTTTTTTTTAAATTCATCATATATGAAATGTACATTAAGTTCCAATGCACAACATTCAATTTAATTAGATACACTAACAACCTATGTCCTTTGGGGTAAATGTGAAGACATTACGTAACCTAAACCCATAACAAATTGATAACAAATGAATTCCAAGATGCATTATTAATCATGATAAAACCATACATTCATTAGAAATTCATCATTAAAAGCATTTATATGTGATAACTCAATATACACAAGATTAACTCAATTTCAATAACCATAACACACAATATAATCATGAGAATACAAAGGGGCATATTTCCACAAATACAACACATAAAAATGATGACAACCATGATCATTAATCACATAAGGAATACAAAGGTAAAATTATACATTACATCTATCTCCA